>JAJOOE010001262.1:0-40493 GCA_036250405.1 Solanum raphanifolium | reverse complement strand
AATGAAGAAAGGGGAGAAGATCATAGCAATGAATGAAGATGATCTTGACCTTACTTAAGAAGATTTTTGAATTTTTGATAGATGTTCTAATATTCGTTGTCCTACCAAACATTTTAAAACTTATATCGTAACTCATTAGTACTCATGTAAAACCTAACAAATCATTTGGTTTTGAACATATGTTTTGCTTTTAGGGGTATATATTATTACCCTATCTCTTGTTAGATATTTTGAATTATGAATGTTCATAAAAGTTTTTGGAAGGACGACTAAATATTATATATGCATATATTTTATTATAAGTTATTATAAATATATTGATAGTGTCTTACAACTAAGATTTCTATTTCATATAGATCATTGCAATATCTTGTTAGAACCATACGTTGAATAGATTAAATATGCAATTGCAACAGAACATGAAACCATTGCAATAGAACTGGAAATCATTGATTTATTATAAAAAAAATAAACGTTGTTATAATGGAAATAACCGTTGCAATATATAATCTAAAGCAACGATTATAAACCGTTGCAGTTACAAACAATTTCCGTCGCATCAGAAGGATGGAACAACCGTTGCTATAGGAGTGCCTATGGCAACGCAAACTTACAACCGTTGTAATAACCGTTGCAATAGCTCTATGACCACGCGAGCTGATGTAACGCATGGAAAACCGTTGCCATAGATCTATGGCAACGGTTTGTCTATCTATAGCAACGGTTTTCTCTGCGTTGCCAAAGGCCTATTTTCCAGTAGTGCTTGTAACGCTTGTGTGCATCTTCTGTTGGATTAAATGAGAAGCTCTTACCTCTCATTTCAACTTGTAAAATCTCTTGCTTAGTAGAATAAAAAATTCGACAATATTTTTCTCCAAATAATAATTTAAATCCTTTTTCTATTAACTGACCAACACTAAACAAACTTTTATCAATATCAGGCACATAAATAACCTCTGAAATTATTTTGGTACCTGAATTTGTTTTAATTGAAACAGACCCTTTTCCTTTTGCAAGAATACATTCACCATTCCCAATTCTGACTTTCTTATTTTCCATAGGAATGAACTCTTTAAAAAGATTTCTTTCATATGTCATGTGGTTTGTACAACCACTATCAATCATCCAAAAATCATATTTTTTGGTTAAAAAACAAGTTGCCACAAATAAGTGGTCTTCTTCTTCTTCTTCAGTAGTGACTTGGGCAACTGTTTCATCTTTTTGAATTTTGCTTTTGCAAATCACAGCTTCATGACCAAGTTGTTTGCAGTTTTTGCACTGTGCATTTGGTCTTTTCCAACATTTATATGGAGGATGTCCATTTTTTCCATTGTGCTGACAAGGTGGGTAATTTTTCAAAAATTTACCCTTGCTTTGAGTTTTGTGGTTGGCTACTAATGCTCCTTCAACCATGCCATCTTGCCTCATAAGTCTCCTTTGTTCTTGAGCCTGCAAAGAATTTAACAATTCTGCCAAGGTAATTTTGGACAGATCTTGTGTTTTTTCCAAGGTATTTATACATGCTTCATATCTTTCGGGCACTGTAACAAGAATTTTTTCAACAATTCTTGTATGTTTAAATTTAGTGCCTAGTAATCTTACCTTGTTGACAATACCAAGCAATCTGTCAAAGTATTCCTTGACTTTTTTTGACTCTTTCATTCTCTGCAATTCGAATTCCCTCATTAAATTTAATACCTTCATTCCTCGTATTCTTTCATCTCCAGCATATTCTTTCTTCAGATAATTCCAAATATCTTTTGGTGATGTGAGAGTCATGATTTTCGTGAAATCAGTTGTTGAAACAGCTGCAAACAAAGTTGCTTTTGCCTTCGACTTAATGGTTTTCTTTTCCTTGTGATTCTTGATCTGGGCCACGGTGGGATTATTTGGCAGCGGATTAATTTCATAATCTTCTTCCATGGCTTCTCAAAGATCAAGAGCCTCCAAGTAAGTTTCCATTCTCACAGCCCATAGTTGATAATTCTCACCATCAAAAATAGGAGGAGCCATTCGTGAAAAACTATTTTCAGAATCCATTTTTCTACTCACAGGTCCCTCAAGAAGAAGGCTCTAGATACCAATTGTTGTGTTTTTAATAAAGAAATAAAGAAAATAACAGAGAAAGACTTTGAGAGAAAAAATACTGCAGTATTATCAAAGGGAATTATTTTATTAATAATTCAGAGACTTGCATTTATAGATATAATTCCTAACTAAAAATAGAAAAATAAGATACTAACTTATCAGCTTAATTCAAATAACAAATAAAAAGAACTAACTCCTAAATATAAGTCAAATAGGACTCAAATAACATAATTTAAAAATCCTAAAAATAGCTAACTGCTTTATTTCTGTAATATCCTGAGACATATTCTCAACATATACTAATATGGGTATTGTTAGTTTCGAAATCTTATTGTGATTAAGTACTTGAATAGATTGCATTAATTTGAATGCTCAACGAAAAGGGAAAACTCGAGTTCTGGAGTGATTGTTTGTTTATTTGAGGTAAGTGGATTTCTAAACCCTTGTTAAGTGTATGGAATTTGTGTATTTCCTTGTAATATGTGTTTGGGGGGTAAGGAGACTTGGTGATGGGTTGACTTGTTCATATTGATTAAATTTAATGATGAAAAAAAGAGTAATAAAAGGCAATGTGATTAATTGTTGGTGTGTGATGTATTGAGGATGGTTTGAAACGCTTGTTGAATCTTTGTGTTGTTGTGAATTGTGCCTTATTGTGAAAATTGTTATCTCCTAATTATTTTTGTGAACATGTCATTTGCATTGTTCTGAGACATGATTGTGATAAGTGCTATGTGAATTGAGAAAGAGTAAGAAATTAAAGAGGATGTACCACTTCGAGAGACGTGTCGCGCGCCGCCACAGATACTATATTTTGAGGGACGTATAGCACGTCGCGATTGATTCTATTATTGAGGGATGTGTCACGTGCCGCGACGGATAGATGGACATATATGTCCTCCATGGTCCCGAATTGAGAGACAGTGGGTGTGTATCGTTAGGTCAGACATACATCACTATACTTGACATTGCATTTCATTGCATTGCACATTTTTATCATTGATGAACTTGATCTTGTGTGTTGCTGATCTTGTGAATGCCTTTTTGTGGAAGTTGTGATTGATGAATATCGAGTTGTTGTTGAGGTTATGTAATTTCTTAGAGTGTTGTTGTTGAGCTGTGTGCTATGGAAACTGTGAACTGTTAGGTTTGGCTGGTTTTATGCAGGTTGTAGTTGTGGAGGTTCGGATGGGGTGTAAGGAGTACCCGTATTCTGTTCCCTTAGCTTGTGTTTATAAGTTTACTTGTTAAGTACCGTGTTTTGGTACTCACCCCTTGCTTCTACATTTTTGTAGGTTATGAGACCAGATCTTCGTGATACCTTCTATTCTCTTCGTTTCTGAGGCTTTCTGTGGAGATTTGTGAGGTAGTTGTTTGTCATCTCAACGAACCTTCTTACTCATGTTTATGATTTTGTTTTTACTTGAAAGACAACGTCATTTGAGACTTAAGTATTTTATTTCAATTCTAGTATTTACATTAGAGGTTTGTGCACGTGACAATCAGGTTTTGTGGATTGAGTTAAGCTGATTTGTTATTCGTATTAGTAATTGTTGTTGGACTTTTATTTTTATTTTATTTCCACACTATCAAAATGATTGGGTTTTAGGCTGACTTGTCTTGGTGGGATAAGACGAGTGCCATCACATCCATTTTTGGGTTGTGACAATATGTTATAACAGGATGCTGAAGTATATGAACTATATCTTTTTATGATGTAAGATAAACATGTGATTATAGATATGATTTCATAGATAGAATATATTATTTAATTTTAACTTTTAGTTTTCAGGTAATAAAGGAAACCTTTATTAGTTAACTATGGACAGTAAGATAACTATCTTTTATTTATGTACAAAGTCAATAGAGAAATCAAATATGGGAGTCAACAACAAGAATGACATCTATTATGTTATAACTAATAAAATAAAAATTAATATAAAAATAGTTCTAAAAAAATACATCTAAATAGTTTAACGTGGAATACACTTGCAAAGCACATCTTTTTATATGACAAGAAAAAATTACAACAAATATCGTCTATAAGGTAATATTAGTAAGATATGACTACTGACATGATTGACTCTCATCAAATTGAAATAAATATATGCATTATTGCATTAGACTAATAAAATATTTCATTGACAATCTTCATAGGTTTGCGTAAATAAGAGATATATATGACGATCCAAATTGAACATTCACAAAATAATCTGCAATATTATTTTGTGCAAAACTTATTATTCAAATCTTCGCTTAAATAGCCAATACTATTTACTATAACATATATTTTCTGAATTGGTAATCACGTACAACACACGTGTCGAAAAACTAGTATATATATATATATATATACTAGTTTCTGGGAACGCCCTTTGCGCGTGTATCCCGTATTATTGAGTAAATTATTTCTTAAAAAAATAAATACTATTAAAATATATGATTTGAGTTCTTTTTTTGTAAAATATGTATAATTGAGGTTTCTTACTTTGTCTTTGTACTAATTGTGACACTCAAATTTCATGACCTTCAAAATAATGCACCGAGATAATAATATAAGAAGTTTATAAAGTAAACTCTATTTATAAGTAAAAAAATAAGCTTGTAAAGCAAAAAAGGAAAAGATAACAACTATCTATATTAAATTTCTCGATAGTGTTAAAAGTTCATTTTTATTGGTAGAATAATGTTTAAAGATAAAAAAAATTGCACGAGATTAATCCTCTGCAAATCGTGGTGTAATATTAATGTTTCTTCAGTTAACAACTTGAGAGGAGATTATTTAGTTTTTGTACCAAAAATGGTGTAAGATTAACTTTGAGTGAAAGGAAAACAAAACCTTTCCACTTTTTCACTTTGTCTTATGAATCTCCTGATAATTATAATGAACGTGATCAAAATATTTTAGTAAATTTTTATCCACAAGCACTTTAAACCAATTAGTTAATTATAAATATTTAAAACTAAGGTGTAAAAAGTCTTATTATTTATATTTTGAAATTCGGGATATCTATGAACATAACTACTATTTTTATATAGAATTTAATTTTCTCTTCAGACATAACTTATCTACCATTAATCTAATGGTATATGTTTCACATTCTTCTTCTTTTTTCCAAAAAAAAAGTAAACATTTTATCACATTCATTCTTAAAGATGATAGTTAATGTATATGTAAAATTATAAGTACAAAGAACAAAAAAAAAGAAGAAAGATACACATGAGCAAGACAATTAGGCTTTTTTTTTTTTTGCTTTAGTCTCAATAATGAAAACTGAATATTTGAGCATACAAAATAAAAATCTGAAATTAAAGCAAGTTGCTAACAACAATTCAACTATATGAAGACAAATAGAAAAGTCTTATTATAATTCTAATCACTACAAATAAGTATAAAACTAACACACCAAGCTCTGATGCTTCAATCGTTGAATTCTTGTCTATTCATATTACTGTATAAAGGGATCTCACAACTTTCACCACAAATTGTGACATTATTTCACCTGTTTAGAGCTCCTACACACAAGAATTGTAGGAGTAGTAAATAAAAGTCTTTCTTGAAAAAGTTAAATTTATAGGACAAAAATTATGGAAACATGAAAAGTCACATGGAAAAATGAAAGGTCCAATACTATAAATAACTGACAATTCAAATAATAATTAAAATATTACTATTTAGTATTTAATTCAGCCTAGAGGTAAAATGGTAATCTAACTTTTCATCTTTGGAGCTTCCAAAAAATTACGGAAACATGAAAAGTCACATGGAAAATTGGAAGGTCAAACACTATTAACATAAATATAATGATTCTTTCATTGTTTTTATAATAAATAACTAACAATTCAAATAATAATTAAAATATTATTATTAATAATTTATTAATTAGATGTTTAATTTAGCCTAGGGGTAAAATGGTAATCTAACATTTCATCTTTGAAGCTTCCCACTTTTAGTAATATATATATATGTCCTCTTTTCTCTATATATTATTTTGGTCTTCTGCTTATTATTTATATTTTAACTTAAATTGTGTCTTACACTCCTTGTGTTTGATTTAGTCTTGTTCACTCGCTGGGTTGTAGTGGACAATGTGGTATCAGAGCTTTAGATTTACCGTTGTCACAAGTATAGGAACAAGGGTCTAGTAGAGTCTTGTGGATCGGTACGATGATGTATGTGTCCAATCTTCTAGGGCCTATAGGGTATTCTTAGAAATACTTCATTGTTTCTTGTTTCTTGTTTCTTGTGATTCGTTGATAGTTGTATTAACATATAAACTTTGTTTACTTCACTCTTTCTCATATAGCTAGGACAAGATAGACTGTAGGTGGGGAGACCCTCCTACACATCCAGGTGGAGCTCTAGCTAGGGCAGAGAAAGAGGTCGATCTAGATATTGGGAGTGGACACCAGCACCAAAGCCCCAGATAGAGGTTGAGCATGTTCAACGTCAGCCAGAGGGTGTGGGGCCATTCCATCCTCCACCAAGATATGTGGCCACACTAATGCTTCATGATACTTTGGCTAGGATCCTCAGCTTCATGGATGACATGTCTCAGGCGGGTACTATGCTCAATTCTAATGCACCTCATATTATAGATGATGACTAATATAAATTATGTAATTATAATATTTACTGGTCAGTACTTTAATTCCAAGAATACTACTTCTTCTTACCACCTCATTCAATAGACCTCAAGTTATAATCAAGAATTTATTATCTACTTACTTTTGACACCATATTCAAGCCTATGCCACCCCCCGAGCCTACACCTTAGACGTGGCCGGCACTCGAGAACCATTGCTTGTCCCCAAGCGAACCCTTGGCCTGACTCAATACTCAGCGCAAGACTAACTCAATAACATAGGAACTCAAATACAAAGATTAACTCAATTTTCTCAAAATAAATAACTCAGAATGTTTAATAGTATTCAACTAGGCAAAAGAAGGCAACTCAAGTCTTAAAACATTAACAAGGAAAATGGAAAAGATTCCTCATAATACTACTATCTATGAAGCCTCTGAATACGATGATGGAAGTCAAGACAAGACCTGCGACATCCTAACAAACTTAATAGTAAATGTAAAACCCTTCGGAAGTTAGGAGGCTCACCAAAGCTAACTGGAACTGCAAGTGGTATTAACAAAGTGCCTGTTAATGATGACCCTGAACACTTGTATCTCCATCATAAAATGATACAGGCCGAAGGGCGTCACTACATTGAATGTACAAGCATGCAAGGGGAAAACTGAAATATACATATATATCTTGAACTGATAGGAAGGGAAGACATACTCACCTTGTCTCATCTCAACTCAACTCAACTCAACATGATATAAAGCAATGAGAATAAGATGCAATATATATATATATATATATATATATATATATATATATATAACTTTGTAAACAGTAGACAAGAATTCAAGATGTATGAAAATACAATAATAACTCCTTACTCTTATGTGGGAGATTCACTAACCGACAACCATCACTATGAGCTATGTGATGATACATCGTCTCACCCACACTGTCAGAACTGTCCTATACCTTGCCGGGGTATAGGACATCCTCAGCTAAGTGGATCCACTAAGCTCTGCCCGAAGGCACTTATGAATCATCTATAAAGTATGATCTTGTACCCATGTTGGCATACATGGTTTATGAGGAATTTGAGTTGTCTAAACTCGCTCAATGTTTAAAAACATACTCTTCCTCTGGTTTGAGATAATTCTCAAACTATCTTCTTAAAAGATGTGACTACTCTTGAAATATCTTTGAACTCATAAATCATTTAGAAATCAATGTTTCTCTTTTATCAATGTAAAAACTGATACCTTTGGGAATAGTTTGTTCCCTTATACTCTTATTCAATTCATACATGAAGACTCTTTCTCAAAATATATCAAAATCATATTGTAATATGATCACTGATGACTCAGGAAGTCATATTGCATAAACATTGATGGTATATCTAGATACCATACTGCTTAAACAGTGATGACATACTCGATTGTCATACTAATCATATTTTAGAAGATCTTTCTCAAAACTCATCTTTACTTCGTCAAAAACTCAGTTTAAAATTCAAGTGTTGTCTTTTAAGAAGCTGCTATAAATTTATAACTCAATTCATAGGGTTGATGTAGAGTTATGGGCATGAACGACTCAACCTAGGGATCTTAATAGCAATATGGAAACTCAATACTCAGAACTCAAGAACTCGAAATGCAAAACGCAACAATACTATTCCTCTCAAGATTACTTAATTCATAGAGTTCATTCAGAATTATGGACATGAACGACTCGACTCAAGTATCTCAATGAAAAAATAGAAACTCATAAATGAAACTTTTTTCATTCTCATACTTACTTCCTCAAAACTTATCTCAAAACTATAGTTTATTACAAAAAGAATTCTCAATTTGACTCAAGGGACCCTCTTGAACTTTACTCGTAACTCTACCTTGAATTTGAAATGAGAATTCAAGAGTGATGATTAGGATATATAGGATCTCCCAATGATTACTTAAGTTTTAGATAGTTATAATGTCACGACCCAACCCACGGGGCCATGCGGGCACCTACCCTAACACCTAAGTAGGAGAACCTCATATCCCAATAGTTAAAACACGCGGAAAATTAACGAAAAACATAGATAATTGAAATCATAGTCTTTTTATAAATGAAACTCTTCTTAAACAAATTCAAGTTAAGACTTGTAAAGTAATTAATACCCCCAAGGATCTAGTCTAGACATGTACAAGAGGTACTAATAGTACAACATGACATAAAAATTAAAAGATACAACTCCCACCAAGCGGAAGGAAAAGTAGAAGCTGCTGGATAATTCTTCGTCTTCATCTAATAGATCATCACCATCCTGTATCCAGACTATGCCAAAAAAGCATAACAAGAGTAGTATCAGTACAAAACCACACTTACTGGTAGGAATCATCGGTTAGCCCGACGCCCACCGCATAACATAAGAAATCAACTAGCAAGAGTATGCAATAAACTACTCGCTTCTCCACGTTTACCCTCTCTCGACTACCTCAGAATTACACTAGCACCCTTACTACTAACCACCTTCTTTGTCAACCTACTTACTAGGCTCTTGATCTTAGGCTAACCATCCTAACGCACAAAAGAGTTCACGAATACAACTACAAGCATTTCGACTAACCACCACGATATACCCTTACTTTCTCTTCACCTTACCCAGCCTTTGCCACATGGTTCATTACATTAAGTTTGCTAACTAATAACCATGAATCCCTTCCTCCAAGGTGAAATCCACCTAAGTATTTACATCACATACACTACCCGCACTTCTCGCCCTTGCACCACACGGACAACCCTTTCTCTCAATTACTACGACCCTTGAACCCTTGGCCTTCCCGATTCGTTCAACAACGAGATACATAGCAAGTATACTCCACATAGAAGAACAATCAGATATAAGTCCTCATAACCATATAACCACTCCTGGAAAATACAATATCAATTATCATTACAGTACTACGTACAATTTCACAATCCTTAAGATATACAATTATGTCAAGTCATTTGTCCTCTCATGGAACCCAAACCCAAACTGTTAGCATACCGGAACGTGGTACCCGATCCAATGTTTATGTCAGAACATGGACACCGATGCCATATTTATGTCGGAACGTGGCAATCGATCCAAGTTAGTGTGTCGGATTTATGGCATACCTTATTTAATTATTCTCATATATGATTAGTGTGATCTATAACACATAATTTGCATACATACATGCATTATAATGACGTAATTACTTACATACATCCCACTAATATGAATTCACAACCATCACAATGAAGTATTCACAGGCATATCTCACTTAATCAAAAAATCGACTATACTTAGCCTAGTTCATCATCTAAGGCTTTTTCCTATGATTTAATCATCTTTTTTTCGGTGCACGAAGGCCCACGCATAAATCCTACCATTGATTTTTATTATACTACCTAGCGAACACAAATTTATTACTACTCAATTAATAAAACCTAGCTTACCTGGACGCCAAGCAGCTACATGGGGTTTTGGCTTCGATTTTTGTTTCCGGTCTTCGTGATGGTGATTTTGACCAGAAATCCGCAATTCATCGACCTCCTTATGCTAGAAATCTCCTTCTCCTCCCTTCCCAATCTTAGATCAGCTTTTTGGGGGGTTCTAGGGTTGTTTATGTCTAAATTAGGTATTTTAGGAAGAAAGAGAAAATACGATTTTGCGTTATTTAGTTTTTGTCTCGCCTTTTACCCCGCCATGGCATCGTCCCCCTAGAGGCATCTGGCCCGCCCTGGCGGGACAGTGGCCCAGAAATTGCCTAAATTTTTGTTTTTCCTAAATGAAGACGGCTCAGGTCGTTACAATAGATATCAATTTACCCCTCGTTTGTCCCTGAACGATTAGTTCTTGGATCATCACACACCCTATCTCGAGTTACTTCTAAATAAAGAATTGGTCCATTATGGAAACCACGATGGTGACTCCTCCAAATCAAACAAAAAAAATGCTATACTCAATGGGTCGGTTAAGAATTTTAAGGCAACACACGAAGAAATGAACGCGGCCTATCTACACAGCCTGACCTCGCCAGGGCAGCAGCCTTCCCACTGAGCCGGGGTCGCTGTGGTAAGAAATCTCCCAATGTAGTGGGAGATCGAAAATAGTAAGGGGGGGGGAGGCAAAAGATTTTCCCATTTCTCCTCCTCTACACCCAAAAACTCCCAAACTCTCTCGATCACTCTCTTTCGAACCTCCAAAACAAGGTAAATTCTCATTTCTCATGATTATTCACTTCACTATATGCTTAATTATGCATGTTGTTAAACAATCGATTTGGAAACGGTTTATGGGTAGTTTTTAAAAATGAACATAGGTTGCTAGATTGGTAAGGAAAATGTAGCATGGGTACTTCCCTTACGTTCCCAACATCTCCACAACGTTCTGGACATAAGGATTTTGTAGAAATACAGTCGAATTAATACCAAACAGGTGGGGGAAATTGAAAGGTCTCTTGGTGTAAAACTCGGATTTGGGTACTAATTAGGGATTATTTTGCTAAAATGATTGCATATTTAGGTGCTAGGGTCTTTTATGTACTTTAATCTGCTGAAATTTTGTGAAAAATGGGGTGTTTGGGACGAAGAGGCGCCATGATCGCGCCTGGTGTTCATCCTAGATAAAGGCCGCACTGGCGACCCTCATCCCGCTGTGGCGGCCTCCATTATCATGCCCTTGCGGGATTTTGGATGCTGTGGCGGGATATGTCAGACCAGTGGCATGTATCCCCTTAAGATAAAAAGTTTCTCCTTTCCCTTTTTAACTAGATTTTGCCTAATTCCCCAATGTTCTAACGTACTTATTATTTTCTTGCAAGATCTCTAAATGGTGGGTATCAATGAAGAAAATTTCCCCTTCATCCGATTTCCTAATACTGCTAGTAGGGAACAGTACCATGACCACCAGAATATTACATTTTACTGTAAACGGGGTTTTCACATGCTGAATTTGGAGGAGAAATCACATGCCTTTCACGCTCGGCTTACGGAATTCAGTTGGGCCGCACTGTCAGAGGCTCCCCCTGCTGCTCGCTCTACTTGGGTGAGGGAGTTGTACGTTGTCCTGCCTACTGTTCGATGGGATGACCCTCACTCCGTCATCCACATCCGGGGAATTGATATCCCCCTAAATGCCACAACTATCAATGAGGCAGTAGAGGTGCCCGAGGTCTCAAATGCGGAGTACGAGGCGGGAGATGGATCAGGGTTGGTTGAGGGACACCCTGATCTAGCCTGCGCACCGGGATCAAATCTACTGGGCTACCTCAGTGGGCATCACTAGTATGGACTGCTCACCGGTTGCTAAACGGTGGCTACACTTGGTTACTATGAGGATCCGCCTGTTGGTCAATCACACCGACGTGACATTTCCTCAGGCCTTAGTGGTGCTGTGCGTTATACGGGGCATTGAGCTAAATATGGGGGAAAAAATCATCTCAGAGTGGAAAATGTTCTATTGGGGAAACAATAAGGCCTTTTTCCTACTAGGACTGGTGATCGCGCTGTGTAAGCGGGCGGGAGTGCCACTTCAAGACACCGACAAGGTACTTCCCATTGATCCCCCCTTTCATCCTCTTTGGATTAGGTAGTGTTCTATTTCTAGGAGCAAAATGAGGAGGACCAACCGTGCTAGCAATAGTCATGCGGCTGCCGAGGAGGACGATGAGGGAGGTGATGATGAAGCAGGCGGTGACGCCCGTCCAAGCAAGTCCAAGGCCCCACTATCTGGAGCCTGTGTGGAGGAGGACCTGGTTGTTGTCAGGAGACGGTTGTGACGCTCATTTCCTCACAATACTTTGGTTCCACCCAACACCGCCCTGGAAGTCGAGATGCTCCACCGCCAGTTGCGTCAGGAGAGGAGGAAGGGTTTGGCAAGGGATCGTCTGATGGCCCGAATGTGGAAGGCTATTAAGGTCATATTCTCTTGTGTTGCCCCTAACAGGGAGATTCCCCGTCTCGAGCTAGAGGACTACGCAGAGTTCCCTATGTTGAATGAGGCTTGGGCTGGCGAGATGCCCCAAGAGGACCTCGACTTTGATGTTGATACATCCCAGTCCCAGGGTTCTTGATTGTTTCTTCGCCCTTTTTGGGCTTGTAATTTAGGACAAAACTTTATTTTTATCTTTTCGCCTTTCTTTATGTTTTTGTAGCACATGGATGCTAGTTTTGTTTTCTGCTCTTTCGATGGTAAATAGTTAATTACTAGGTTTTATAAACTATTCTCGATTGCTGAACACTGATTGAAATGCAGGGGTTAGCCCAGATACCATTTGGGGTTTATTTGGGTAACTTGGGAAAACAAAGGAGGCAGGCTGAGGTTCTGCCTCGCCCCATCCTGCTCTAGGGGAGAAATCCCATTCTGGCGGTTTCGCCCTAGCGGGAATAATCCTGCCCAGCTGCTCAGACAGAACAAGAACTCATGCCAAGATTTTTTATTTTTTTGGGGTTTTTCTCTTTTCTTAAATTTCCTAAAGGTTCCAAGCTTTACCAAACAATTTCAGGATAATTCTCCGAGCTAGGAAAAAATCATTGTCTCCCCCAAGTCAATCCCACGATACACGAACAAATTCATTCTCATTATTTCAGCACCACAACCCACACATCCCCAGGATACACCCAGACACTCACATAGTTATTACACAAGCGCAAGACACATTCAGATCTTCCTTACAAATCACCTCGTGGTTTTATCTAAACCCTTACATTGAACCTAGTGAGGATCTTCTTTTCACCACGAGTTTCACGATACTCACACATTTACAACTCGCATCACTTCAACAACTAGGCCAATATATTGCACATATCAAAGTTCAGACACGCATTTATTGTGCACATAATCATCTCATCACATTCAAGCAATTACAACTTCACATTCGCAGTTATTTCCGACAACAGAAGAACTCATTCACAACTTTCAAGATACAATGCACAGACATTTCCAAATTATTAGTTAGTTCGCATCCATGGATGACCGTTTCCTGTCATCCATGCAATTACGCAACCCTTAGGTCCAGATACCAATTGGAATCTTCTCAGTTCCAATTTTGCTTTGTTTCTGGTCCCTCAGTTGTGACCACGACGTCCGATTCACTCCGTTGAGATACCAATAGGAATCGAGAGATACCAATTGGACTTAACTTATACCACAAGCGACACACGCATGAAAAGAGAGAAAGAAGGTGGAACGACTTCCTAGAATGCTTCCTCGCCTCTTGTAGATTAGATGTGGACATCAACAGGCCAATCAACGGGAGTCTAGTCAACATTTTGCTCTTGTACTGGGAGACAAGTAATATGGGCTCTGATACCAATTTATCACGACCTAACCTACCGGGCCATGCGGGCACCTACCCTAACACCTAAGTAGGAGAACCTCATATCCCAATAGTTAAAACATGTGGAAAATTAATGAATAACAAAGATAATTGAAATCATAGTGTTTTTATAAATGAAAACACTCTTAAACAAATTCGAGTTAAGACTTGTAAAGTAATTAACACCCTCAAGGATCTAGTCTAATCAGGTACAAGAGCTACTAAGAGTACAACAAGACATAATAATGAAAAGACACAGATCCCACCATGTAGAAGGAAAAATAGAAGCTGCTGGAGAATTCTACGTCTTCATCTAACGAAACATTACCATCCTGCATCCAGATTTTGCCAAAAAGGCATAACAAGAGTAGTATTAGTTCAAAACCACACGTATTGGTAGGAATCATTGGTCAACCCGACGACCACCGCATAACATAGGAAATCAACTAGAAAGAGTTTGTAATAAACCACTCGCCTCTCCACCTTTACCCTTTCTCGACTACCTCAGAACTACACTAGCACCCTTACTACTAACCACTTTCTCTGTCAACCTACTTACTAGGCTCTTGATCTTAGCCTAACCATCCTAACGCACAGAAGAGTCCACGAATACAACTACAAGCATTCCGACTAACAACCACGACATACCCTTACTTTCTCTTCACCTTACCCAGCCTTTGCCACATGATACATTACATTAAGTTTGCTAACTACTAACCACGAATCCCTTCCTCCAAGGTGAAATCCACCTAAGTCTTTACATCACATACACTATCCCCACTTCTCTCCCTTGCAACACACGAACAACCCTTTCTCTCAATTACTATGACCTTGAACCTTTGGCCTTCCCGATTCGTTCAACAATGAGATACATAACAAGTTTACGCCACATAGAAGAACAATCAGATATAAGTCCTCATAACCATATAACCACTCATGGGAAATACAATATCACTTATCAATACAGCACCATGTAGAATTTCACAATCCTCAAGATATACAATTATGTCAAGTCATTGGTCCTCTCATGGAACCCAAACCCAAACTATTAGCATACCGAAACGTGGTACCCGATCCAACATTTTGCCGAAACGTGGCGACCGATCCCATATTTATACCGGAACGAGGGAACCGATACAAGTTAGTATGTCGGAACACAACACCCGATCCATTCAATAAGCCACAATCACAATCACAAGTATATTCTCATAATCATACAATCAAGTCATGATTCATGGCATACCTCATTCAATTATTCTCATATACGATTAGTGTGATCCATAACACAACATTTGCATAAATACACACATTATAATGACGTAATTACTAACATACATCCCACTAATATGAATTCACAACCATCACAATGAAGTATTCACTGACATATATCACTTAATCAAAAAATTGACCATACTTAACCCTAGTTCATCATCTAAGGTTTCTTCCTATGATTTAATTATCTTTTGTTCGGTGCACAAAGGCCCACAGATAAATCCAACCATTGATTTTCGTCATACTACGCAACGAGCACATATTAATAACTACTCAATTAATAAAACCTAACCTACCTGGGCGCCAAGCAGTTGAACGGGGTTTTGACTTCGATTCTCGTTTTCGAGCTTTGTGACGGTGATCATGACCAAAAATCTGCAATTCATCGACCTCCTTACGCTAGGTATCTCCTTCTCCTTCCTTCCCAAGCTTAGAGCAGATTTTTAGGGGTTTCTAGGGTGGTTTACGTTTAAATTAGGTATTTTAGGAAGAAGGAGAAAATAAGATTTCACGTTATTTACATTTTTGTCTCGCCTATCCCACTCTGGCGCTAGCTTACCCTACCATGGCACCGCTGCCCTAGCGGGACAGTGGCCCAGAAATTTCTCGAATTTTTGCTTTTCCTAAATAACGATGGTTCGGGTCGTTACATATAATTAAGAAGAGAGCAAATATACTATTTAAAAGAACTCCGACGGAAGAGAAATGAAGGCAGGTGACCCTAGCGCATGGCGCCAGCCCCTAAACAACTGCAACATCTTTCTCGCGCACTGCAGGCGCAGGGCGTCAGCCCCCTTGGTGCCTCAGTGGTGCTCCGCCCCACGCTATGCCTAGAAAACTCGATGAATTTTTCTTGCTCAATTTCAAGCCCTATCTCACCTAGAATTGAATGATTTCCTCCAAATTCTCTTAGATTCATAAACCAAACACCATTTTAATGAGAACCCACACAAAATCAATCAAGAACCACACTCATTTGCAAGACCTTCACCTCAAGAGCCAGCAAGACTCCATTGATAAAGAATAAAGCTAAAACCTCAAGAACTTCTCAAGAACTCAATAAATCTACTTTAAGAATGAATCCATGGTACAAGTTTACATGTTTGGTGTAAGGGAGAACAAACCCGACACTGTGAAAGGTTACATACCTCCAAAGACCTAATTTCTTGGCGATTTCCCAAAATTCTTGAAGAACTCTTGAACTTTGCCCTAATTTTCTTAAACATTTTTAGAATAAATGAAAATTGACTTAGTCTGAATAGACCCCTAAACTTGGGTGGGTAAAACATATTAGGCTAGTGGGGTAAGGAAATGACCAAAATACCCCTCCTTAAAACGAATGAAAAAGCCTTAACTAGAGAGCTGCACTCAAATGGGCATAACTTCTTCATCTGAGCTCAGAATTTAGCAAACTCGGTGGTGTTGGAAAAAGGACTGAAAGATCTTCGATTTGATAGCCAATGGGACACCTAAATCTTTATGTTCTAAAAATCTCATTGTGAAACTGAATTGGAAGGAATGTTTTCAACTCAACTTTATGATAGGGAATTTTAGTGACCTTAACATCTAAGAAAATTTAGAATCACTCGGTGAAATATTATTCACACATAAAGAATGGCTCAAATCTTGTCTTAAATTTTTTTGGGATGTTACAGCCTATTACTATACCCACTTCATGAAATTCTAGGTAACCAACTCTTTTAGGAATTTTCCATCTTCTCATCATGAATTACTACAAAGGGACGCAAAAAATACTCTCATATAGATACTACATATAACCAAGCCTCATTTCAATATTTCTCACACTTAAAACCTTACATGGAAAAAGCATATTATGATATACCATCTCATCAACACTAAGATGTTATCAACACCGCT
The DNA here is from genome assembly GCA_036250405.1 of Solanum raphanifolium. Taxonomy (NCBI): domain Eukaryota; kingdom Viridiplantae; phylum Streptophyta; class Magnoliopsida; order Solanales; family Solanaceae; genus Solanum; species Solanum raphanifolium. The sequence continues at coordinate 23,347 of JAJOOE010001262.1, read as the reverse complement.
ATAAATATTGAAGTTGGATCATTAGAAGGGCTTAGAGAGAGAAAAAAATATCATAAGCCATTTCATTATAGAAGTTTGATATGAGAATATGCATGGTGTAGGGTGATTTCACTAGCTATTGAGGGTATATCATGAGTTCACGGGACTGAGTATATTGTGAAACATGAGTCCTGATAGTCGTAACTTCATGGAATAAGATTGAGGTCACTGAGCTAAAAATTGTGCCTCTTATTCTAGGAACTGAGCATGAAGGTGAATTTGTCTGAAGTGGATTAGCATAGGTCATGGGTATAATGTTGATATGCGATACATAAGCATGGTGCTATAGCGATTCAAATTTAAGGAATATGCTAGAGTAGGAATGGATTGATATTCAATCATAACTCATTTCTAAACACATCACCCTTTCATCTCCCTCTTAGGCCTGAAGCCAACTTTCTCAGTCTATGGCCCTATTTCCTATTCCTTAAACTTTGATACGCACACTTTACTCTAACAATTTGGGGAAACATTAAGCAAATTATTACTAAACTGACTGACCACATCTGGAGATACTAAAAAAATCTTCTACTACTTATCTTGGAGAAACTTCTCTTAACTTCCCCTTGCATCTATAGTCACCTTTTTATAACCTCTACTCCTATTTACGTACATATCTTCTTCTTCTAACACTTAATAATATGACCTCTTCTTCTTAGACCACTAACAAAACTCTTCTAAGTTCATAACTACCTAACTGAAGGAAACACTAAACTATATTGAGAAGATCATCATTATCTATATGTAAACCTTTCGGCCCAACTCTTAATTGTACCATATGATGCTTACGTCTCCTTACTCTACATAGTAAATCATAAACATCAAGCCTCACATAACTGTATATTGTCTTGGGTACACATCTTAAGGATCTTCTTCATCTAATGAATTATAACCAATTTATCATTTTCATCTAAGAATCACATATACTAGTATCATAACACTTTTTGTAGGTTAACATCTTAAGTTCTTACATACGCTATGTCAAGCCTGTTAGATCAAATCTCAAAACTAACATTATAATAATATCTACCTTTAAATTACAATGCTCATCTCACATTCAAGCTTAGTGTCTACAACAAAACATTGATAACAATACACATCTCACATACTACAGTAACTTACAACTAGTAGATAAAATCAATAAAATACTAGTCACTAAAACCTCATGACAAAATAGTCGATCTTTGTTTCATAGTCTATCTAATTAAAGAATATAAACACATTCTCTTTAACAACCTAAGTGTTATTTACCCATTCATTATACACCCTTGCCAAATAATTTAATAATCCAGTGAATATTATGGTTCTCTCACATCAAAATAACAAAGGTATAACTAGATATGTCAACTCCTGACTACATCGTCTTTCTATTCCAAACTTATACTTGATCATTACAAAGGCAATGAAACATCATTATAAACTTTAGAGAAGAGAGTGTGAGAGGACATCTTATTTAGGCTCAAATGCAAGATTTATTATAATAAGATGTATTCTCTCGAATCAATAAACTTAAGCACACTAATGGGCTCCTCTAAAGTCCTTGTGCAGTCTCTTTACTTTCTAATGGATATATCTAAGAGAAACTCATCGATTAGAGTCTAAGATTTACTACTTATATCACCTTGAGTATGAGAGGTAGTTGAATAGATTTATGCAGCGCATGAATATGAATATTTTTCTTATGGAACAACTTTATTGAATGATCTAGAGTATGAAATAATGGAAAGCATATCTTAAATGCCCTATGGCCTCCTGATTATAAGTGTGGTTCACAACACACCCATACGCAAGACTCTATTGCACACTACTCCATAGACACCCCATGACCCTTGAACTATGTGCTCTAATACCAAGTTATGCACACCTCGGGACTATACCCTAGAGGTGGCCAACACTCAAAACTATTGTTAGTCCCAAACAAACCCTTGGCATGGGTGCCTACTGAGCGAAAAATTATACATACATAAGAAAGGGTTATAAAATGAACATTCAAAGTCATTTAAAGATATCTCATAAAAATTCTCAAATAAACCTTAATATAAATAATTAAAATTATAACGGAAAATGGCCTAAAATACCCTTGAACTATTGGAAATGGTAAAAAACTACCCTTCATCCATCTATTGGCTCTCAAATACCCCTGACATCCACCTATTGACTCCCAAATACAACTAACATCCACCTATTGGCTGCCAAATACCCTTCCATCCGCCTTTGGGTCCAATATTGACCACTTTTATAGCGGATTATCATTTAAATAATTTTTAAAAATAACTAGCGACCATCTATTGACTACAATTAAATTACTTAAATTAATTTACAATCTCATCCATTATACCCTATCAAAATTGACTAGACTTGACTCAAATTAATTATACCTGACCCTTATTAACTACACCCGCCCCAAATTACATTTACCATATCGATTAAAACAAATACACCCTTCATCCCCAACATTTCACTTCCTTTTTCAACTTTACTTCCCTAATATATTTGCTTACAATCTAAAAAAACACTACCAAAATACACTCGGGTATCACAATAAAAAATCATGAGTGTTTTGGTGATTTCTTATGGTGATACATGTGTGTATTTAAGTACTATTTTTTGAGATTGTAGGTGAATATATTGGGAAAGAAGGTTGAAAGATGAAGTGAAATCTTGGCAATGAAGGGTGTACTTATTTTAATCAGTGGGGTAAATATAATTTGGGACCCGTGTAATTAATTCATTTTGTCGGGTGTGGTTAATTTGGGTCATGTGTAATTAATAATGAATGAGTTTGTAAATTAATTAAATAATTAAATTGTATCCAATAATTGGGTGCCACATATTTAAAAAATATTTAAATGATAATCCATTATAAAAGTGGACAATATTGGATACAAAGATGGATGACAAGGGTATTTGGGAGCAAATAGGTGTATGACAGGGGTATTTGGGAGCCAATATGTGGATGGAGGGTAATTTTGTACCATTTTCAATAGTTCAAGGATATTTTAGGCCCTTTTCCGAAAATATAATAATTTTTTCAAACTTTTGAGTACTAAAGACTGAACTGACTCACTAACTTTGTCTATCTATGAAGCCTCTACTAACTAAAGATAGGTGTCGAGACAAGACCCATGATTACCTGACTATTCAACTAACAAAGACTAAAATCAAATAAACTTGACGAACTAAATTAGAGCCCTTCAAAAGTGAAGAGGTCTCACTAACTGCTGGTGGAAAATGATCGTTTTGAATGTCTGCTATCAAGAGTACCTCAAATTGCATCATGAAACGATGTAGTTCCTAATGACGTCAACACGTGGAATGTACGGTATGTAATAAAGACTGAAATGAAATAAATAACTGAACTGAAAGTAACTTGATGGAAAGTAAATCATGCAATTTAATAAAACAAGTAAGGCTTTACATCTAAATAAGGTAATGCATCAATTTCTAAAATAGTACCTTACTTTTCTTGGTGAGCTTCTTTAACCGACAACCATTACTATGTGCCTCGTGATGATACAACGTCAAGACCACGTTGCCAGATCCATCATATACCTTGCCGGAGTATAGGACAATAAAACTTAACATATGGATCTATCTAAAAAGTCCTCAATAAGACTGGGTAAGGAGTCACCCGAAGCAATGGCACGATCCTATCTATGCATGGGGCACAAATTATGGGGTTTGAGTTATTAAAACTCGTACCCAAATTGGTACCCAATACTACTCCCAAAATGAGCAATAATGCTCATACTAATATCTATGTTGAATTAGTATTCAAAAGGCCCTCTTTAGGATAAAATGATCTTTACTTTACTGACTAAAACTTCTTCTTAAAATATTTATGCTCTTCTTGAATTAACAATATTTTTCTCAATACAAAATAGTGCATTTGGAACCATTAGTGTTCCCTTAAAACTTTTCTCAATTGATAACTTGAAATACATGAACGTATTTTAATTCAGAAGTCAATGCATGCAAATAATTATGCAAAAGCTTTCAACAATCCTTAATTAAATAGGGTACATGTGATAAAATAAACATGAAATATAATTCAAGAAAAAAAATACATGAAGTACAAAACTCTCAATGATAAGCAATAAAAAAGGATAAAGTTCAATTCAAAGTTCATCAAAACTTTGGTAAAAATCCTAGATTTAACTATAACTGACTAAATTTTATATGTAGGGCATGAGGATGTGTTTAGTCCAACACTATGAATAGCCTTACATACCGTACACACTCAAAAATCTTGAGAAAGGTGAGATCTTTGGAGGAAAAGATGGTAAAAATACATTTTTTCAACTTTAGAGGTGGATTTTCTTGAAAACCAATAGATTTCATGGGTTTAAGATATTAATTGATGTTATAAAGATGAAACTATTAAATTATATGGTAAACTCTTACCTTTTATGATTGATGAACCTTGAAGGAAGTTAGTTTCTTGAGTATTTCTCTTTCTAGGATACATTTTCTAACTAGAGAGGTGAACTACGTCTTTGGGGATTTTTTAAGAGGCTATTGAGGCACTCTATCTCACAAAACATGTGTCGGCCGTGCGGCCAATAGTCTGGAAGGCAATAACAGCTGCCTCGCCACGCTGTCATGCGGAATATACCTCGGGTGCGCAGCTAGTGCACAACATAATATTATCTAATAAAAAGGACATAACTTCCTTCTATGAACTTCAATTGATGCAAACTTGGTAGCGTTAGAAAGAAGACTCAGAGACCATAATTTGATAGATTATTGTCTATAAAAAAATTTATATTTTAGGAGATATGGTCATTTGAATTTTACCTAAGTTAAACTATATACAAAAACTCAATCGGTAAGGAATGTTTGATCTCAACCTAAGTAGAAATTATCCGATGCTTTTAAAGATATGGTCACACAAAGAAAATATGTTTGGAGGAATGTGAATGAGAATGTATAACGATATCCTCCTTAAGCTCCTCCTCAAGCTCCTCATTTTCGATCAACCCTTTGGCCAAACAAGTGATTACTGCGTAGTTTTGGGCTAATTTTCAAGTGTTGACTCAAGCCATGACGACTCAAGTCAATAGGGAGGCTATGGTCCCCGAGAACCCAAATGTGGGTACGGTGGCATCTTGATTGAGGGTCTTTACAAGAATGAATCCTCTGGAGTTTCATGATTCAAAGGTTGAGGAAGATCCTGAAGAGTTCATTGATGAGGTGTATAAGATGTTGATGATCATGGGAGTGACACCGGTGGAAAAAGAGGAGTTAGTCGCTTATGAACTTAAGGGTGTTGATCAAGTTTGGTTCAACCAATGTAAAGAAGAGAGGGTGGTAATGCAGGTCCTCTTGATTGGAAAAAATTTAATGCTTCTTTCCTTGATAAGTTATTTCTCCTTGACATGTGTCACGACCCGAGCCTACACCCTGGATGTGGCCAGCACTCGAAGACCATTGCTGGTCCCCAAGCGAACCCTCATCCTGGTTGACTACAAGCGGAAAACTGATTTAAGCATACAAAGCTTAAAAACTGAAATAAAAGTTCATAAAACTTAAATTCAAACTTTAACTCAAATGAAAACTCTGAATAATAAAATATATTCAACACGCCCCAAAATTGGCAACTTAAGTCTTTGAAATATTTAACAAAATAAATAAATAATACAGACTTCTCAACTATACTGACTATCTATGAAGCCTCTAACTGATAAAGATGGAAGTCGAGACAAGACCCACGACATCCTGACTAAACTGAAAGGTAAATGAAATCTTCCGAAAGGAAAAAGGCTCACCATAGCTAACTCGAACTCTCGGATGTATCAACGAAGCTCCTATTGATGATCCTGAATACTTGTGTCTGCATCATGAGAAGATGCAGGACAAATGGCTCAGTACGTGGAATGTACGAGCATGTAAGAGGAATTCTAAAGCATAAACATAAGCTTGGAACTTGATAAAAGGAAACATACTTACCTCTTCTCAAACTTACTCAACTTAAGGAATACTCATGGATAAGATGCTCCACTCAGAGATTAGATACTCAACTCAAAGATATGATACTCAACTTGAAATACTCAACTCATGATACTAAAGGATAATGCAATAGTAAAAGATGCAATATATGGAAAGCTTATAAAACAGTAAAATCAACTTATTTCGTTAAACAAAATGCAATAACAAACTTAAGTTTACTTATATAATATAGTAATATAGTTTCTGTGGGAGATTCTCTAACCGACAACCACCACTATGAGCCTAAGTGGTAATAAAACGTCTTGCCCACGCTACTTGAACTGTCCTATACTTTGCCATCATATAGAACGCTTTAACTTAGTGGATCCACTAGCTTAAGTTATGTGATCATCTAAAGAGTATGACCCATTAATACTCATGATGGCTACATAGTTTATAGAGACTTGAGTTATCTGAACTCGCATCCCCATATCGGTGTTCAATACTACTCCCAAAATGTACTTAGCTCATATGTTTGTAAAAACAAAACTCTTTCTTTGGTTTGAGATAATTACTCAAAACTTAGCATAAAAGCTCTCTTGGAAATCATAGTTTCCTCTTTACTGAAAAACTAGCTCAAAGGCTCTTTTGAAATCTCAGTTTCCTTTCTTGTTTAAATGTGAAAACATTTACTCTTTGGGAATACATAGTCCCGATATACTCTTTTGAAGAAATGAACTCAACTTTTTACTCTTTACTCTTTGCTTAACTCAAAACTTAAGTTTTAAAATAAAGTTAAAACATTTGTAAAAGACTTCTTAAAATATGGTTCATGCCGAATTATGGACATGAACGACTCAAGGCAAGGTTTTCAATAACCATAGATCGAACTCAATACATGGAACTCAAGAACTTCAATGATACTACTCATTTCAAGAATGCTCAACTCAGAGGGTTCATGCAGAATTTATGAGCATGAACTATTTGACTTAAGGACTCAAAGACACTTCTCATCTCAAGAGTGTTTGACTTATAATGTTCATGCGGAATTGTGGTCATGAACAACTCAAATCATGGACATCATGGGTAATAGGTAATAGTCCCATGATTAGTATTATAATCTCAGAAGGGTTAGGAACTCAATACTTAAGACTTAGGACATGAAGATATTACTCCTCTCATAGATACTCAACTTCTGAAGTTCATGCAGAATTTATGGGCATGAACGACTTGACTCGTAGGTCTACATAACATTATGGAACTCATGTATACAACTCTTCTCTTTCTCTTCCTTACTTCCTCAAAACTTAGTTCAAATCGATAGTTGATCTCAAAGGATTCACAATTGAACTCAAAGACTTTCTTGAACTATACTTTTAACTCTCTCTTGAATGTGAATTATGAATTCAAGAGTTATGTTTCATGATATGAAGGATCTCGTGATGACAAAGTAGACTCATGAATACATTCTCATCATTCTCATACTCACTTGTTCGAGTCTTGAAACAAGTTACTAGAAGTTGTAAAAGACTCCACAAAAGGACTCAAAGGGACTCTCTTAGAATGTTCGAAAGAATTCTCAAAACTTAACACTCAACTCTACCTTGAATTTGAATTATGAATTCAAGGTTATGATCATGTTAGGAGTGATTTTAGGTGTTTAGAAGTAGCTTAGATTAGTTAGAATCGAAAATGAGTGAAGGTGCACTTTAAACAAACTCAACTGGGGTAACCGACGACAAACTGGATGGGGCAGGCGACCCTGGCACTATGGGTGGAATGGGGCGCCAGCCCCTAAACTTCAGAGGTGGGTTCGGGGAGCTCTGGCAGGCGCATCACGCCAGGCCCCCAAACCCAGAGAATCTGATGAACTTCTTTGCTCGTTTTCTCACCCTAACTCGCCTAGAATCGAACGATTTCTTCCCCACTCACTTAGAATCAATTACTTACCATAACTACACTCTAATATACTCAATAAAGCCCTTAAAATACTCACTTTGATCTCAAGAAATCATCCAAAACCCCACACAACAAGATTTAGAATGAACTTCAGGAACACCTATCAAGAACTCATCAAGAACTCATCAAGAACTCTAATCTTTCAACTTCAAGAATGAAATTTCGCTGAAAATAATATGATTGGCGTGTGGGTGAACAAACCCAACACTATGGAAGCTTACATACCTCTTAGGGATTAAACCCACGGCGAAAATCCGCAACAAAATGCAAGACTCTCGACGAACGCTTTGATCATCTCCTCTTTTCTCCTCTTTTTTCTTCTTTTCTCTTCTTGAACTCTCAACTAAAACCCTAGGCTAATTTTAGGATAATAAAACTGAACCTAATAGAATTAGACCCTTAAAATATTACTAAAAATGAATTAAACCTGTTTGGGTAAGGAAAAGACCAAAATACCCCTCTAAAACCCGGTTTTGACTTTCCTTAACTGGACAACCTAACTTCAAAAAGCCATATCTCATTCATCCAAACTCGAAACTTAGCAAACTCGGTGGCGTTAGAAATATAATTCAAAGATATTTCCTAAGGTATCTTATAGCACACCTAAATCATCTTGAGCTAGGAGTTATGATCGTTTGAAGTCAACCCGAAACTCATACTTAGCTTAACTTGCAAAATTTCAGATTTTGCTATTTCCAATTTGGTTCTTTTTCGAACTCAAGGTGCTACATCTAGTGATCTTAACACTCAAGAAATTTTAAATTCCTTGCAAAAATCTCACTCACTACAAATAAGGGCTCGAGTCTTAGCTCAAAAAATTTCTGGGGTGTTACAACATGAGAGAGGAAAAGGTACTTGAGTTCATCAACCTTTGTCAAGGAAGTATGAGTGTAAAAGAATATGCTTTGAGATTCACACAATTGTCTATGTATGCTCCTACTATGGTTGTCGATCCTTTGGCAAGGATGAGTAAGTTTGTTTCTGGAGTGTCCAAGATGGTAGTCAAAGAATGTCATACCGCCATGCTCATCAATGATATGAACATTTCTCGAATAATGGTACATGCTCGATAAATAGAAGAAGAGAAACTTAATGAGAAATCTAGGGAAGTAAAGAGGGAAAGTACCGGTGATGGTGACATTCAAGGTCCTATGGACATGGTTGTTCTAAATTCTAAAAAAGGTTTTCCGGTCAATGATCCTCTAATGCTCCGGCTCCTAAGTTCAACAAAGATAACAAAAATAGGGTGTCTAACCCTAAGCCTCAAGGAGAATATGGTAATGGGTCTTCATCGACTACTTCTACTAAATGTGAAAGGAAGCATGAGGTTAAATGCTTAGCCGATACGGATGGTTGCTTTGGTTGCAGCAAGAGTGGCCACAAGATAAGGGATTCTCCGTACCTTACGGCCAAGGGAAGAGAAGGTATAAAGTCTCTGCTTAGTGGTTCGAGTTCAAATGCTTCAAAGAAAAATAGGTTTTATGCAATTCAAACTCGTCATGAGTAGGAGGGTTCTCCGATGTGGTTATCAATATGTTGAAAATATTTCATCTTGATGTATATGCTTTTCTTGATCTCGTGATACCCTGTCTTTTGTGACACCATATGTGGCTATGAGGTTTGGTATTCTTTCGAATGTGTTGTTAGACCATTTTTTTCTGTCTCCTCTTCTGTTTGTGAATCTAATTGTCGCGTCTCCTTATCCGCCAGAATTACTAATGTTGATCTTCCAGAGCTTGATATATTAGATTATCCTTGGTATGGATTTGCTGCATTCTTTTATGATTCTATTGATTGTAGTACCCGAGTGGTCAAGTTTCAGTTTCCAAATGAGCCCATCCTAGAGTGGAAAGAGGGAAATTATATGCCAAAAGGTCAGTCTGTTTCTTGTCTTAAAGCTAGAAAGATGATTTATGAGAGTAGCATATACTTCCTAGTTAGGGTGAGGGATGAGGATTTTGAAAGCCCTACTCTTGAGTCAGTCCATGTTGTTAATAAGTTTCTGGAAGTGTTTCCCGGTGATTCACCCGATGTTTCTCCTGAAAAAGTAATAGACTTCGGTATGAACCTACTCCGAGATATTCAGCCTATATATATTCCTCCTTACCAAATGGCTCTAACAAAACTTAAGAAATTGAATGAAAAATTGAAAGACTTTTTAGATAAGGGTTTCATCCGACCGAGTATCTCATCATGGGGTGCTCCAATTTTTTTGTTCGTAAAAAAGATGGTTCACTTCGTATGTGTATTGACTACTATCAGTTGAACACGGTCACCATTAAGAATAAGTATCCTCTTAGAAGGATATAAGACTTGTTTGATCATCTTCAAGGAGCAAGTTACTTCCCTAAGATTGACCTCCAGTCGGGTTATCACCAATTGAGGGTGAAGGAAGATGGCATTCCAAAGATGGCTTTTCGGACCCAATATGGTCACTATGAGTTTTTTGTAATCTCCTTCGGGTTGAAAAATGTTTCGATTGTATTTATGGATTTGATGAATAAGGTGTTTAGACAATACCTTGATATGTTGGTGATTGTCTTTATCGATGACATTTTAATTTACTCAAGGAGTGAAGATGAGCATACCGATTATTTGAGGATTGTGTTGCAAGTCCTCAAGGACCAACAATTCTTTGCAAAGTTTAGCAAATGTGAGTTTTGGTTGAGATCTGTGGCTTTTCTTGGTCACATTGTCTCCGACAAAGGTATTGAGGTAGATCTTAAGAAGAAGGATGCAATTAAGAGTTTTCCTAGACCTCTATCCCCTTCGGATATTCAAAGTTTCTTGGGTTTGACTGGTTACTATAGAATATTTTTTGAAGGGTTTTCTTCGTTTGCCTCTCCGTTGATTGATATGGTCTAAATCTTGTGAGAAGAGTTTTCATGAATTGAAAGATAGACTTACCTCTGCTCTTGTGTTGACTTTACTAGAAGGATACAATGGATTTGTGGTTTATTGTGATTCTTCAAAAAATGGGTTAGGCTATTTACTTATGCAAAATGGGAAAGTCATTGCTTATGTTTCAAGGAAACTTAAGATTCATGAAAAGAACTATCCTACCCACGATTTAGAATTGGTGGCGGTTGTGTTTGCCTTAAAGATTTAGAGGCATTACATGTATGGTGTTCATGTGGATGTCTTTACCAATCACAACAGTTTGCAATATCTGTTCAAGCAAAAGGATCTAAGTCTTCACCAAAGGAGGTGGCTTGAGTTACTAAAGTATTATGACATGACTATCTTCTATCACCCTGGCAAAGCGAATGTTGTGGCAGATGCTCTTAGTCGGATATCAATGGGTAGTGTTGCTCATGTTGAGGACGATAAAAATTGGTTAGTTCATGCTGTTCATAGTTTAGCCCGATTAGGTGTTCCATTAGCTGACTTCACCAAAGTCGTTGTTATGGTTCATAATGGTTCAGAATCATGTTTTGTGATGGATGTGAAAACAAAGAAAAGATTAGACCTGATCTTGATATAGTTAAAGGAAACGGTGCTTAAAAGTATGTTAAGGCTTTATCTCAAGGGGGAGATGGTGTGCGTCGATATCAATGTCATTTGTGTGTTCCCAATGTTGATGACTTGAGAGAGAGAATCTTATCAGAAGTTCTTAGTTCTCAATATTCCATTCACGTGGGAGCCACCAAGATGTATCGTGACTTGCGGGAGGTCTAATGGTGGGATGGGATGAAGAAGGATGTTGTGAAATTTGTGGCTAAGTGTCCTAATTGTCAGCAAGTGAGAGTTGAGCATCAAAAGCTGGGAGGTTTATCTCAAGATATTAGCATTCCTACTTGGAAGTGGGAAGATATGAATATGGGCTTCATTATTAGTGTACCCCGCACCCAGCGACAACATGACTCGATTTGGGTTATAGTAGATCGTATTACAAAATCATCTCATTTCATCCTCGTCAAGGTTTCTTATTCGGTTGTCCGACCTTCAATGTGACTTATTGGTTTCTCATTTTTGTTATTTTTTTCTTACAAAAGTTCATTTGTTGTGTAAAACATATGGTTTATATCATATTTGCATGAACTACGCAAACCTAATTCTCATCATAATGAGATATGTAGGCAACCCTTCTAGGGTTCGGTATTCTTTATTCAAAAGAAAAAAAATATGTTTCTATATTATTGAAATCAGTTTTTGATTTGGTTGGTGTCAACACAGTTAAACTATACATACGGAAAATAAACGTTAAAATAGAGAAGTTTGACTGCATGGTAAATCATAGATTCTTTTGGTACCTCATTTTTATACTTTTGCTATACTTAAAAATATTCTCTTGCATGCATTCATGATAAAAATGAAACCTTAATTTTTTCATGTGCAATGTGTGGTGAGTGTTGAATTAAATTCAATTGTGTTATGTTGTTGATCTAGAACATGGCCTAGATGTTTGTTGAAGCCAAATCTGAGTGATGTTTGATTTGAAAAAAGATTGTAGGCCTTCTTTGACCCATTTGTGACTTTTAAAGCCCACCAAATGACATTAATCCTTAGCTTGTCCTCACTTTGAGCCTTAAGCCTTTTCTCTGGACAATCACATTTTAGCCTATACCCTTTCTAAGTGCTTATACACACTATCCCTCTATTGGTGCAATGTTCAAGATGAGATAAAGTGACATTTATCCGAAAAGAATATATTGTCCATCCTTGAGCCTACATTACAAGCCATTAACAAGCCCTTCATGATTTCATTTTAAATGTTCTCACATTAGTGGAGATTTACATGAAGGGCAAGCTTATGGTATCACAGTTGTATGCGTTGAACATTTTTTTTGAGATTGTGTATTTCACAAAATGACCTCAAATCAAAGCACTTTAAATATAAGTAAATTGAGACTTTCTTTATAGTGAGGGCACTTGAAACATGATGTTAGGTCTAGTTCAAAGAATTTTTTTTGTGAGAAATTTCCATGAAATACTATTATTGGCACTAACTACAGTTGAATGGGAAAGCTTGTGAGAAATTTCTATGAAATACTATTGTTGGCACTAACTACAGTTAAAATATGTTTAATTGTTCAAACAATAAAAAGGGGTTGACACCCACTTTTCAATACTTGTTCAAAGTAGCTTTGTAATATTAAAATTGTATTTTTGGAGCGTCATTCCATTAAAATGATATATATTTAAATTTGGGTAGTAATACCCTTCAAAATTAAACATTTTAAAGTTGATTTTTTATGTTACATACTTTTATAAAAAAATTAGTTTTTCATGCCATTCAAATTTATGGTTTTTAAAATTAGTTTGTCATGCAATTCAAAATAACACTTTTATTTTGTTATTTCATTCAAATTGACATTTTTTTTATACTCATGATGTTATTGTGTTCTAAATGTTGCACTGGTTCATCACCATGTTCACTTTCATATAAGATCAAGTTTACATAACCTATGTTGCATTTATGTTATATTTGTTACTAACATTGTTATTGTAGATTATGTGGCACATCATTCTTATCAAGTTCATGTTTGGTCATCCAACTTTAAAGAGACGCGTTGGATTGTCACCTCCCTAAGTTGTATGTTAAGTTCAATTTATGTTTACTGACTTCAAAGAGGCACGTCGGGTTGTCACCTCCCCCGAAGTGGGAAGTTAAGTTCAAGATTGGACTGTCTGCCTTTCGAGAGATACGTTGTGTTATCACCTCCCTCTAAGTGGAATATCAAGTTCAAGCTAGATCATCCGCCTATAAAGAGACACGTTGGGGTGTCTCCTCCCTCTAAGTGGCATATTAAGTTCAAGATTGGATCGTCTGTCTTTTTAAAATACGTTGGCTTGTCACCTCCATCTAAGTGACATATCAAGTTCAAATTATGTTGCCTACCTTTAAAGAGATACATTGGGTTGTCACCTCCTCCTAATTGACATGTTAAGTTTAAAATTGGGTCGTCTGCCTTTCAAATGACATGTTGGGTTGCCAGCTCATTTAAAGTGACATTTTATATTTAAGACGTATCATATTCAAGTTGGTTCATTTGACTTTCAACAAACACACTGGTTGACGCTTCATTAAAAGTGATATGTTATATTAAAATTGGATTGTCCGCCTTTCGAAGAGACTCGTTTGGTTGTCACCTCCCTTCTAGTGACATGTTATAGTCAAATTTGGTCATCCACATTTAAAAGATATACATTGAGTTGTCACCTCGTTCAAAGTGATATTATTTCAAGTTAGTTGTCACCTCATTTAAAATGACGTACCCTATTCAAATTGGGTCGTCTGCCTTTCAATACATACATTGGGTTGTCACCTCTCTCTAAGTGACATATCAAGTTCAAGTGGGATCGTCCGCCTTTAATGAGACACATTGGGTTGTCACCTCCTTCTAATTGGCATGTTAAGTTAAAATTGGGTCGCCTGCCTTTGAAAAGACAAGTTAAGATGTCACTTAATCCAAAGTGACATGTTATTCACATCGTCTTTATTTAAGATATGTAAACAATCTTTACTGTGAAATTTCGTTATGTGACTATTTTCAATTTTCGGTCAATCTTTTGCACTTTTGTTTATTATTTTCCTCCCCGCTGATGGGCATAGATTATTGTTCAAAAGCTCTACGAACGTCTGATAGCATTTTTCTAAAAGTTTATCAAACCAAATTGGGTTTGTGTCACGACCCAAAAATAGACTTGATAACACTTGTCTATTCTCATCAAGACAGGGCAGCCTCAACCCAAAAAAACAAAAGAAATATAGAAAGATAAAGCAAGAGCAAGATAAAAACAGAAAATTTATTCTTTCTATTATACCCCAAAACCTGCTTGTCACGTGTACAAGACACTAAAGCATAAAGTGCGGAAATGAAATAACTACAAGTCACAATATATTTGTTTCTCAAATAGAACAAATATAACAAAAAGGAAAGGAGGGCTCACCGGGATGACAAATAGCTACCTCCCAAAGTACTTCAACAAGCCTCAGAATGGAAAAAAGAAAAAGAGATATAACACAGTACCAAGCTCAAAACCTATACAAGTGTAGAAGAAAGAAGTGATTACCAAATTACATGGTACTTAACAAGTAACCTAATACCAAGACAAACTAGCTATAAGTCGAACAATCCTTTTATCGCAATTGATTCTTCTCAACTACTGTCACGACCCAAGAGAGCCCCTAAGTGTAACATGGCATATAAGACCCCGAGAGGCCTCATACAAGACACTTAGCTTTCATCATATAAGAAATAGAATAAAGTGATTAAAAGACAGTTTCAATATATCAAAGTTTTATAGAGAATAACAAAAATCTAAACATTGTCTCAAAGCAATCTAGTACATAACAATGAATATGGCAAAGCCCGTACATAATGTTCAAAAATAGAAAGTAAGGAGGGACTGAAAACAATAAATATACGGTCCTCGAAGCATGAGGACTCACCAAAGCTCAAAATCACTTCAAGAAACTCTAGCCACGAAACTAGAACCTGACTGTCGGACCCTACATTTTGGGAAATGTAGGCAAGAGTATTAGTATCAATATGTAACAAGTATGATAGTCATGCATAAAAACATATAAAGTGTCACTACCCGAGACTCAACCCTGGATGTGGCTGGCACTCAAGAACCATTGTTGGTCCCCAAGCGAACCCTCATCCTGGCTGACTACAAATGGAAGATGAACTTAAGCATGCAAAAGCTTAAAACTGAAAAAAATTCAATAAATTCAACTTTTCAAAACTTCAACTCAAATGAACAACTTAGAATAAAATAATATATTCAACTCACCATAAAATAGGCAACTTAAGTCTTTAAAAAATTTAATAAAATAAATTAATAATACAGACTTCTCAACTATACTGACTATCTATGAAGCCTCTAACTGATAACGATGGAAGTCATGACAAGACCCATGACATCCTAACTAAATTGAAAAGTAAATGAAATCCACCAGAAAATAAGGAGGCTCACCATAGCTAACTCGAACTCTCAGATGTATCAACAAATCTCCTATTGATGATCCTGAATACCTGTGTCTGCATCATGAAAAGATGCAGGCCAAATGGCTCAGTACATGGACAGTACGAGCATGTGAGAGGAATTCTAAAGCATAAACGAAAGCTTGAAAAGAATCTGAAAGGAAACTGAAGAACTTACCTGGCTCAACTCAACTCAACATAACTGAACTCATTTCAATATAAAGAAGTTTTAAAACAAGGGCAATATAAAGAAAAGTTGTTTAAAACATGATGCCAAGTCTTTATGTATGCAAAGATCAAATAACTCTGAGATGTATGTAAAAATACAAATAAACTGATGTATATAAAAATACAAATAACTTATGTGGGAGTTTCTCTAACCAACAACCATCACATAAGAGATATTGTGATGATACAACGATCTCCCTCAGGTATAGGACCTGAACTACTAAGTGGATCCAGTAGTCTATGCGAAAACGATTCATCTAAAAAGTATGACCCTTTTCTACCCATGATGGCTACATGGTTTATGGTGGATGTGAGTTGTCTGAACTCTCCCCCATATCGGTGCTCAATACTACTCCCAAAATATACTAGCTCTTTATGTTTTAAAAACATACTTCTTTCTGTGATTTGAGATTAGTGCTAAAAAACATAGCTCAAAGGCTATCTTGGAAATCAATGTTTCATCTCTTGCTTTATTGTGAAAGAATTTACTCTTTAACTAAAAACTAGCCCAAAGGCCCTTTACTGAAAAACTAGCTCAAAGGCTCTTTACTGAAAAAACTAGCTCAGATGCTCTTTTGAAAATCTCAGTTTTCCGTTCTTATTTAAATGTGAAAATATTTTAAACTCTTTTGGGAATACATAGTCCCATATACTTTTGAAGAAATGAACTTCAACTTTACTCTTACTCTTTACTCAACTTCAAAGCTTAAGTCTTAAAACAAATTTTAAACATCTGTTAAAGACTTCTTAAAATAAGGTTCATGCCGAATGATGGAATGAATGACTCAATGCAAGGTTTTCATTAACCATAGATAGAACTCAATACTTGGAACTCAAGAACTTCAATGATACTACTAATTTCAAGAATGCTTAACTCAGAGGGTTCATGTGGAATTATGAGCATGAACTACTCAACACAAGAACTAAAAGCTACTTCTTATCTCAAGATTGTTCGACTTATAATGTCCATGCGGAATTATGGGCATGAACAACTCAACTCAAGTACTCAAAGATGCTTCTGAAAAGGGATTAGGAACTCAACACTTAAAGGCTTAGAACTTGAATATACCACTTCTCTACAAGATGCTCAACTTACAAAGTTCATGCAAAATTATAGGCATGAAACAACTCGACTCGATGGTCTACATAACTATATGGAGCACACGTATACGGCTCTTCTTATTCTCTGACTTACTTCCACAAAACATAGTTGAAATCGATAGTTGATCTCAAAGGATCCACAATTGAACTCAAAGGCTTTCTTGAACTCTACTCTTAACTATCTCTTGAATGTGAATTATAAATTCAAGAGTTATGGTTCATGATAAGAAAGATGTCATGATACAAGGTAGACTCGTGAATACTTTATTGTCACTCTCATACTCACTTGCTCGAGTCTTGAAACAATTTATTTGAATTTGTAGAAGACTCCTCAAAAAGGACTTTCTTAAAATGTTCGGAAGAATTCTCAAAAACTTAACTCTTAACTCTACCTTGAACTTGAATTACGTATTCAAGGTTGTGATTTGTGATAGGAAATATCTCATGATGTTTAGGATTGATTTTAGATAGCTAAACATGAGAAAAGACTGAAAGTCAATATCTGAAGGTGGGTCGCGACGCAGAGAAGCATTTAAATTTTGGTTTCGAAAATAACTTATGAGGTAGAACACTCTGTGTCAGCTCCGCGACGGGGAACAAAAATTCCTAAATCTAAGAAGTGGCTGCGCAAAGTGGAGGGGGTTCCAAATTTCGACCGACGAAATTTCTTCTTTGTTTCCTAACCCCAATTTGCCTAACTTTGATACTTTTTCTCAATCTCTCTTTAGATTTAAATACCCAGCACAAGAACACAAGAATCTAACTCTAACAACTCTATAAATCGACATAATAATCTCAAGAACTCCTCAATCTCAGCCCAATTCAAGAACGGAAGCAATTTCATGAATACATAACAAGAACATCAAAGCTTCAACTTTCTAGAACAAATTTAATGTTGAAATTAACATGATTGGCGTGTGGGTGAACAAACCCGACACTATGGAAGCGTACATATCTGAAAGAACATCTTCTTGAAGAACTTGACGGAAAAATCTGGAAAGAAGAACCCTAGCCTTAGCTTTTCTTGATTTTCTTGAGTGTAGAATCTTTGGAGTGAATGAGAGGGTTTTTGATTTAAGAAAACTGATTTTCTACTCACTTAGGGAAATTTAGATGACCTTTTTAGGGTTTTTAGGACTAAAATACCCCTAAAGAAATAATTAAAATGAGCTGGGAGTCGGAATGATTTTTCACCAGGTAGTGAGGTCCGTATTGGCTCCGCGTCGCGGAGGTGCTGCCAGGTTTGCGCGACGTTAGTAAATCAGTCATAGCTTCTTACTCAGAACTCGGAATTGAGCAAACTCAGTGGAGTTGGGAAGAGACTCGAAGGGATTTAATTTACTATCTTGTAGCTCACCTAACTCATCATGTGCTAGGAGTTATGGTCGTTTGAAGTTGACCCAAAACTTAAGAAAAACTAGGAATGACTTGAATTCTTTTCTCTTTAGTTCTTATTGGAACTCAAGGTGCAATATCTAGTGACCTTAATACTCAAGAAATTTTAAATTCCTTGCAAAATTCTCACTCACTATAAAGGACGGTTTGAGTCTTAGCTCAAAAATTTTCTGGGGTGTTACAATAACTCCCCCTTGGGATCATTCGTCATCGAATGACGACTGGACTGGGTATGGTATGGGGTTACTCTTACTAAAGTCTAAGTCTAATGGTATGCTTTTACTATATTCAAGCTTAACCCAAATCCTTAAGTTCGGATTATATACCTCTCTATAGGAAATCTTATCCCAAACTATTACTCTCTACCACTATATTGGGCTCATATCAAGAACCACCAAATATTTAACAACACCACATTCAAGCTTAGTACTCTAACAACTCCATGGACTCCTACTAATCAACTCCTTAAGAAATTATCAACACTTGACTTGATTTCTCCTCTTATCATCTCCCCCTTAGGTCTAAAGCTAACACTTGAAATCTATGGACCTATTCCACATTGAAAACTCAATTATACTATCTAGGCACACATGGAAAATTATAACTTAATTGGAACCTCATCCGGTAACGTACGGTCTCGGCACACCTCTTAAGGCTCTTGTGACTTAGCCACACTTCACTTCCCTTATCTAAACGTTAGGGTCTCTCACTTGTACCACTCATATCTATTGCAGCAGATCACCTCGATTTCTTCAAGTCTTCTTGATCAAATCTTAAAACTAACATCATTACCCTCATGTTGCCATTCCTTTTATCATGACACTCATCTCAAATTCAAGCTTAATGTTTATGACTAAACCCGAATATTAATAGGATTGCTCGCTTACTATACTAACTTACAACTACTAGATACAAATTCAGAAGCACTGATCCGCAAGGACCTTATGAAAAATAGTTAATCATCAACTCTTAGTCTTCATACTTACAATTACTATCACCTTCGACTTCGCAACATAAGTACTATTCACTCATTCACTATATATCAATACCTAATTAGTTCTATTACACTTTGAATATTATGGGCTCTCCCTCAAAATCATAATACTATTTCTCTTCTATTCACCACTTACACTTAGTCATTTCCTGCACAATGACACTTCATCACCAACTCCTTTCTAGCTACAACACGCTCCACCTCCTATGATGGAATCTTCACTACTTATCACTTCTTAGTCTACCCATAAGAAAAAGCTCCTCATTCATAACTTACTAGGTATATGACTATACCAACATAGTTTGCCAAAATAGGATCTCCCTTACTAGGATTACTAAACCTCTACATACTTCCTCTAACTCTGGGATCTTTCACTACTACTGCTCATGATCTCATAACTCATGCTACCTTTTTGGGTGAAAATCATACGCAAGCTCTAAACATACTTCTTAAAAAGGATCTCAGCTGAAACACGGCTTAGGGAAGAGAGTACAACTCACTTTTAGCTCAATACGCACGATTCAAATGAATATGGGTGAATTCCTCTGAAACTGAATACTTAACTTAATCTTGGGTTTTTCTCAAGCCCCTCTGGAGTCTCATGACTTTCTCAAGACTCTTGCTAAGAACAACTCATCGACAAAGAACTGACTTTGCTTTTGAACCACCTCTAGTACGATGGGTAGTCGAAGGAATAGGAGAACACAGGAGTTAGAATAAGTCTCTACGACATAGCTCTATTGCACGATTTAGAGTATGAAAGAAGGGAAACTTTTCTTAACTGTCTGTAGTCAATCATTTATAGAAGTGGGGCCCTCACAACCATAAACAAGATCCTACTTGACACAGTTTCATAGACACCCTAGGATACTTGAAGTTTGTGCTATGATACCAAGTTTGTCACGACCCGAGTCTACACCCTGGACGTGGCCGACACTCAAGAACCATTGTTGGTCCCCAAGTGAACCCTCATCCTAGCTGACTATAAGTGGAAGACTAACTTAAGCATGCAAAAGTTTAAAACTGAATAAAATTCAATAAACTCAACTTTTTAAACCTTCAACATAAATGAACAACTTAGAATAAAATAATATATTCAACTTGCCATAAAATAGGCAACTTAAGTCTTTAAAATATTTAATAAAATAAATGAATAATACATACATCTCAACTATACTGACTATATATGAAGCCTCTAACTGATAACGATGGAAGTCGGGACACGACCCACGACATCCTGACTAAATTGAAAAGTAAATCAAATCCATCAGAAAATAAGGAGGCTCACCATAGCTAACTCGAAATCTAAGATGTATCAACGAATCTCCTGTTGATGATCCTGAATACATGTGTCTGCATCAAGAAAAGATGCAGGCCAAATGGCTCAGTACATGGAATGTACGAGCATGTAAGAGGAATTTTAAAGCATAAACATAAGCTTGAAAAGAATCTGAAAGGAAAATGAAGAACTTACATAGCTCAACTCAACTCAACATAACTAAACTCATTTCGGTATAAAGCTGTTTTAAAACAAGTGCAATATAAAGAAAAGTTGTTTAAAACATGATGCCAACTCTGTATGTATGCAATGATACAAATAACTTTGAGATGTATGTAAAAATACAAATAAACTGATGTATATAAAAATACAAATAACTTATGTGGGAGTTTCTCTAACCTACAACCATCACATAAGAGCTATTGTGATGATACAGCGATCTCCCTCACGCTGCTAGTGCATCCTACACCTTACCACAGGTATAGGACCTGAACTACTAATTGGATCCACTAGCCTATACGAAAAAGATTCATCTAAGAAGTATGACCCTTTTCTACCCATGATGGCTACATGGTTTATGGGTTATGTGAGTTGTCTGAACTCTCCCCCATATCGGTGCTCAATACTATTCCCAAAACATACTAGCTCTTTATGTTTTAAAAACATACTTCTTTCTGTGATTTGAGTTTAGTGCTCAAAAACTTAGCTCAAAGGCTATCTTGGAAATCAAAGTTTCCTCTCTTGCTTTATTGTGAAAGCATTTACTCTTTAACTGAAAACTAGCGCAAAGGCCCTTTACTGAAAAACTAGCTCAAAGGCTCTTCACTGAAAAACTAGCTCAAAGGCTCTGTTGAAAATGTCAGTTTTCTGTTCTTATTTAAATGTAAAAACATTAAACTCTTTTGGGAATACATAGTCCCCATATACTTTTGAAGAAATGAACTTCAACTTTACTCTTACTCTTTACTCAACTTCAAAGCTTAAGTCTTAAAACAAATTTTAAACATCTGTTAAAGACTTCTTAAAATAAGGTTCATGCCGAATGATGGACATGAATGACTCAATGCAAGGTTTTCAATAACCATAGATAGAACTCAATACTTGGAACTCAAGAACTTCAATGATACTACTAATTTCAAGAATGCTCAACTCAGAGGGTTCATGCGGAATTATGAGCATGAACTACTCAACACAAGAACTAAAAGCTACTTCTCATCTCAAGATTGTTCGACTTATAATGTCCATGCGGAATTATGGGCATGAACAACTCAACTCAAGTACTCACAGATGCTTCTGAAAAGGGATTAGGAACTCAACACTTAAAGCCTTAGAACTTGATGATACCACTTCTCTGAAAGATGCTCAACTTACGAAGTTCATGCAAAATTATGGGCATGAAACAACTCGACTCGATGGTCTACATAACTATATGGAACACATATATACAACTCTTCTTATTCTCTGACTTACTTCCTCAAAACATAGTTCAAATCGATAGTTGATCTCAAAGGATTCACAATTGAACTCAAAGGCTTTCTTGAACTCTACTCTTAACTCTCTCTCGAATATGAATTATGAAATCAAGAGTTATGGTTCATGATAAGAAATATCTCATGATACAAGGTAGACTCATGAATACATTATTGTCACTCTCATACTCACTTGCTTGAGTCTTGAAACAAGTTATTAGAATTTGTAGAAGACTCCTCAAAAAGGACTTTCTTAGAATGTTCGAAAGAATTCTCAAAAACTTAACTCTTAACTCTACCTTGAACTTGAATTATGGATTCAAAGTTGTGATTTGTGATAGGAAAGATCTTATGATGTTTAGGATTGAATTTAGATAGCTAAACATGAGAAAAGACTAAAAATGAATATGTGAAGGTGGGTCCATTACGCGGAGAAGCATTTAAAGTTTGGTTTCGAAAATGGCTTAGGAGGCAGAACACTCCGTGTCAGCTCCGCGAGGCGAAAAAGAAATTCCCAAATCTGAGAGGTGGCTGCGCGACGCGGAAGCAGTTCCAAATTTCGACCAACGAAATTTCTTCTTCGTTTCCTAACCCCAATTCGCCTAACTTCGATTCTTTTTCTCAATCTCTCTTTCGATATAAATACCCAGCACAAGAACACAAGAATCTAATGCTAACAACTCTATAAATCGACACAATAACCTCAAGAACTCCTCAATCTCAGCCCAATTCAAGAACGAAAGCAATTTCATGAATACATAACAACAACAGCAAAGCTTCACCTTTCTAGAACGAATTTAATGCTGAAATTAACATGATTGTCACGCCCCGAGCCTACACCCTGGGCTGGACCGGCACCTGGAAACCATTGCTGGCCCCAAGCGAACCCTTGGCCTGGCTTTCTTAACTCAGCGGAAACCTGTCTCAACAGAATAACTCAATGCCATGCAAAGACATAAACAACTTAACTGATAAAAATAAGGCCCAAAAGGGCAACTCGAATCTCAAAATAGAATATTTA
>JAJOOE010001261.1:0-169471 GCA_036250405.1 Solanum raphanifolium | reverse complement strand
GATTGTAAAGGGCCGTGTCCCTAGTATGTTTTCACGTTTATGTCTAAGATGGCTAAGAGACTTAGTATTCCGCTTGTGTACTTTTGAATGATGTTTTAGAAGTGACCTTTGAGTCTTATGGGATTTTATTTAAAGAGTTTTTAATTCCGCACTATTTTACATATCTAATGTGATGAATGCTAAGGGCTTGTATGAGACCTCCGAGAGGTCGAGTACGCCGTGTTGCGACTTGGGGGTCCTCTCGGGTCGTGACAACCACTCCCCGACAGCGACACCATTTTGATTAACGTTTCAAGGACACTTCATCCAATTCTAAGTGTCAACAATCGCTAGTCAGTATATAACCCAACTAAATGAGTTGGGGTCGAATCCCACAGGGAGTGGTACGTGCTTAAGATTCAATAGAAAAGTACGAATATGTTCAAATCAACCAAACGAATAGACATTTACGAATAAAAACATAATTCAAATTAAAGGGTGACACGAATGTCAAATTACAGGGGTTTTTGGTTTGAGATTATCAGCTACAACAACAATAAATAACACAATAATAACAATAATGAGATAGGTTTTTGGGATGTGATTCGATTATAAGCTAATGCAGACAAATGGATAATTACAATTGTTAGGAAATAACTGAATATTAGTGAATAGGCTAGACTATAGAGGAGGTAAACTTTCTCTCAAAAAATTTACCCCAAATCAAGTCAATTTTTCTCGAACATTGACACGCATGCAAAAATAAGAACAACCTATGCCTTAGTCCATTCACTCTCTCGAGCTGAATATGTGGAAGAAGATTTAGGATTCACTCTCTCGAGCTGAACTCATGAGAACCCAATACCCACAGACCATCAACTAATAATCTTGGTTTTAAAACCTCTCTCTCTAGCAAGCCAAAAACACAAAGGTAGAACTGCATTTGCAACTACAATTCTTTAATTTAAATCACAATTAATGATTGGAATCACTTTTAAACATCATTTAAACTAACAATTAGCAATACCCATAAACTAAATCAGCCCATAATCACATAATCACACCCTAAGAATTGGGGTTTTAGCTAGACATCATAAAAAGATAAAAATCGTTACCAAATTGTGGTTGCATCCACTGGGTAAGATTAATTTCGTCTTTACAAAGGTCCAAATTGAAGAATCTCAACGACCCACTTCCAATTTCTCAAAAATGGAAAACTTCAATTCTTCAAAGCTAAGGAAAGCTTGTCTCAATACTTAGAGTTCAAACTCAAAATTAATTCTAACGATTGTTTAGAATAAAACTTTGATACTAACTTAATGTTCAAAAATGTATTTATAGTCGCCAAAAATATGCTACGAAGGAAAATTCTGCGAAGTAAGGCAGGCTCGCCGATCAACTTGGCGATCCGCCATTTGGTCAATTCCATCGCCTTTTTGATTTGGCCTTCAGAACCCTCCAGGTCTGTAACTTTGGGCAATCTAACTCTGTATCGCGGAATCACTCGGTGATCCGCCGACTGCTCCTTTCTCTCGCCAACTTTATTTTCTCCTTCAGGGCTTGGCACACTAGAACTTAAGGTGGTCAAATGTCCCACTCGACGACTCGCCAAATGGACTTGGCGATCACCAGGCTCTCTTTTTTTCCTTCTTTCAGCTCGCTTTGTTCCTTTTTGCAAGTTAGTGTCCATGCTTTGTTCCTCAATCCAAATACCTGGAAATCAAGGATTTTACATCAGTTATTGGCACAAAATAAGCATTTGAGGACACTAAATCTATCAAAATACAACCCTAAATGAGTCTAAATCTAGGACTCATCATTAGCCACCCTATTTTCACTATACTTAGGAGCATTGGAGTATTCTTGTCCGGAAAACCTTTATCGATTCTTAGGATGACCATGTCTATCGGACCTTTCATGAGAGGAATCACTATCATTATTTCTAGACCTCTTTTTCTCCCTTGCTCTCCCTTTTATTTTCACCTCTGCAATTTGTTGAGCATGAGTCATAAGATGGGCAATATCCATGTCACCAATGATCATAGCGGTACGACATTCTTTCACTACTAAATAGGACACTCCAGACACAAACTTGCTCATTCTCGACCTAGAGTCAGCCATTAAGGATGGAGCATATGTCATATCCGGATACCATACTAATAAAGACCTAATTTAGGAAAATAGCCCGGAAAGCATTGAGGGAAAATCTAGATGTCATTCATGTCATGTGACCAAGCTTCATAAAACATATAGACAATCTAATCTATAAGCTTTATTGAGTCATAAACATCTTTTCATGAACATGTTTTCTTTTTAATAATTCATAAGCTTCATCAAGTCTTCAAAGTCAAAGTATCTTAAAATTCATTTACATCAATTTCATAAAGAGAAGACATGCATATTTTCATAAATTCATCTTTCATAGTTCAAGACCCATATTATATCAACATAGCTTAGAAAACATGGGTTATGCTTGGGTTCATGGGAAATCAACTTAAAAAACATGCAATTACTTCAATTCATGCATAAAAGTTCATAAATCAATCAAATAAATCAACATTGAAAGGAACCCATGACAATTGAATAAAACCCTAACATAATTGGGGTATCTAACTTTACAAAATTAGAGAATTTGGAAACTCCATGGATGAAAACTATCTTACCTTGAGGACAAAATTTTCGGAGCAATGGAGGATTTGGAGGCTTGATCTTGAAACTCTAGCTTTCTTCTTCAACTTCTAGAGATAGATATATGATAGGAGGAGCTTGATCTTCTTTTGAGAATTTAAGACAATGAATTGGGTTTGGGTAATTTGGGGATTTATATTCATTATATAGTGCTTTGGGAAGAAGGAAAAATGATAGAGTATTGACTTTAAAAAATTGGGGAAGAGAACAAAAAGTCCCTGTCTGAAAATTGCCGAATTGGGTCACTGGAAATCCGAAACGGGTCGTCATCATCACCACCACCCGTCAAACGGGTCATGAAGAATTTATGCTCGACTACGCTTCTCTATTTCAGGCATAAATTTTTACTTTGAGCTTGGAATTAGGCAAACTCGGTGGTGTTGGAAAGAAGAATCAGAGATCTCTAATTTGATAGGTCATTGGCCACCTAATTCGGGTTTTGCTAAAAGATATGATAGTTTGAAGTTGACCCTAAACTCTAAGTCTAATGAAAAACCTTCACGGATGACTTCACGGTCTGTGTGAAGTTTCACGAACCGTTTTGACACCCATGGTCCTTGAACAGTGGCTAGGGGAGAACCCTTAATGACTTGACCCACTTGACGACCACTTTGATGACCCATCAAACTCACCTCGGGCTGTCTAGGTGTCCATCAAAGTGATGCCTTCATGGGGCAGGTTCTGGAAACCTACCATGATCCCCTTAACGGACTGTGGTCCCCTTGTCAGCCCATCTGGGGCTCCGTGGAGGATTCCATATACCCACTTTTTGGGCTTCTGAGTTTCCCACATAACCAATTTCTAGCCTTTGTGGAATTTGGGGTGTTACAATATCTCCCCCTTGGTAACATTCGTCCTCAAATAGAACTCAAACTAGCACGAAAAGAGTATGAGAGAAACTAACAACCCAATCACTAATGCAATTTCATCAAAATGCACATAACCAAGAATGAACCTCGACTCCAAGATAATACATATTCAAAACATTAGAAGGAAGATAGAAACTAGACCTAGCATCCCAACATGAATGCAATCACATAAATGCACATATCCGAGGAGGAAATGTCAACTCCAAGCTAAAACATATTCAAAACATCTTTTCATAAGGTCTATATGCAACTCATACTCAAATACACATAAACATGAAGAAATCAATTAATCAAACAAAATCATATTTTGGAAAAAACAAAATATAAATTTCATGAGCATGCTCCCATGAGGAAACATGATGATGACTAAGACACCCGAATCTTAAGGAATGAACCATGAGGGCTAAGACCTCAAGCTAGACTCAAAGATAACGAAAAGAGATAGGTATACTAAGAAGTCACACCACCTCCAACTTTCACTCACCAAACCATAATAAGGAACTCTTCCAAAACCAACATAGTTCTACTCACGTACCAACGATGAAGCACACTATCTCCCCCTTTGGAGCAAACCCCACTAGTCTTTTCAAATCCTTCTTACTTAACCCAAACATAACACCAACGTCTTAACAACCACTAAACCATTGATACAAGTAAGCATTCAAGAAGTTTCCACAAGGATTTTCAAGGACTACTCCAAACACCATCTCCATACATGGAGTCTTACCATATCCAATGAAATACTCAACATCAAGCAATACATAACCACAAGCTAAAATACATTAACTTACCAATTACCACATCTGGGGAACCCTCATGATCTTGTTGAGTCTGAAGAGCGTAGAACCTATCTTGTTTCTGACCATCACTTGAACCAGAAGAAGGGTAGGGTTGTGCCCGTTGATGATTATCTCTCTCATTCCTAGCAAATGTATGAAAATTCCTTATCTTAAGATCCATCATATTACAATGAAATAAATCATTAGAACCAACAAGACATTTACCCTCAGGTCTTCTCCCACACACCCTACACGTGGGCCACATTTTCTCACTACCACCCTTACCTTAAGAATGATTTCCTCCATCACACCTTGAATGTATCGACTCATCATCATCCTTTCTTGCCCTCTTTGAATCCCTAGTTTTATTCTTAAGCTTTTCTTCTCATATTTCTTGTGCATGGACCATCGAACAGGAGACATCCATCTCCTTAACAATCATGGCGGTTAGGGATTCTTTGACCACTAAGTTGGAAGCAATTGAGACAAACTTACTCATCCTTGCTCTTGGATCGCCAACCATAGTTAGAGCATATTTAGACAAGTGTGTGAATTTCAAAGCATACTCCTTAACACTCATATCTCCTTGGAGAATATTAATGAACTCAAGTACCTTTTCCTCTCTCATCTCAATGGGAAAGAACCTATCAAGAAAAAAAACCTTAAATTTCTCCCAATCAAGAGGACCCTCATCTACCGCCCTCTCTCTTTTCAATTGGTTGAATCAAGCATGAGAAACAACCTTAAGTTGATAAGCGGCCATTTCTGCCTTTTCTACCAGCGTCACTCCCATGATCATCAACACCTTATACACCTTATCAATGAACTCCTGAGGATCTTCCTTGACATTAGACCTGTGAAATTCCAGAGGATTCATTCTAATTAAGTCCCTCACCCTTGTTGCCGTCATACCCACCCTTGGGTCCATGGGAGCCACAACCTCACTATTTGCTTGAGCCATCATAGCTTAGGCCAATCCATGAAATGCGGCTCGAAACTCATCATTAGTCCCTTGTTCGTCCAAAGGGTTGACCGTCACTTGGGGAATCTCTTATCTCACATTTTCATGAACATTCCTATTTCTTCTCACGGGATTCCTTCGTGGAGGCATATTATGAAAAGCATAAATAAGGGTTAGGAGAGAAAGACACCTTGAGTTATACTCTATTGCATGACTTTAGAGTAATGAAAGAGGTGGAACTTCCTAAACATCTTATAGCCTCTCATTCATAAATGTGAAGCCCTTTACACTCATAAACAAAACTCTACGCGACATGGCTTAAGAGGCGTCCTAGGACATTTCTAAACATTGTGCTCTGAATATCAAGTTTGTCATGACCCAAAGTACACCCTAGACGTGACATGGTGTACAAGACCCCAAAAGGTCCCATAAAAAGGACATTTTCGTGATATGCAAAGGCCAAGTCAAATCATAAGATAAGAGGTTAGAAAACATAATCGTAATCATGATCAATGCAAAACAAATCATCTTTTAAAACAGATGAGGGATACTTTATAGGTAACCTTGGTTCATTAGTGAAGGAATTAGCCTTAACTAACATAAAGACCATGTGACCTATAACATGATCCTCTTATGTCTCCCAGACCGAAAAGGGTTGTCCTACTTGCCAAGATAGGACCATGGTTGAGCTAAAGTGGATCCAATATCTAGTGTCTATCTATACCATCATCCTATGGGGGTACATAGGTAAGGTATAAGAACATTGCTACTAGAAACTCGACCTCAACACGGCGGAGCTTCCATCTCAATATCCTCTTGGTGCTAAGGATAAATCCTACGGAATAGTTATTAAGTCGTGACTTATTTTATCATTAAGATACATGGGTAGTCTCCATATGACTTCTCATAGGATAGCTCCTTAAAATGTGTGATAAAACCTTTCACCGTCCATGATCTTTTCATAATATCTTTTAAGGCCCATAGTCATTAACTTCATGCTAGAGATGCCCCTAATACGAATGGAAATAGTTTTGAAATCGTGGTCTCTAATCTTTGATGGCATATTCGGGCACCAAAATAATCAAGACCTAGATGTCATTCATATAATGTGGCAAAGTTTCATAGAACATATTGACAAACTCATCTATAAGCTTTCTTGAGTCATAAACATACTTTCATGAACATGCCTTCTTTTCAATAATTCACAAGCTTCATCATGACTTCAAAGACAAAGCACCTTCAAATTCATTTACATCAATTTTATAAAGAGAAGACATGCATAATTTTATAAATTCATCTTTCATACTTCAAGACCCACATTATATTAACATAGCTTAGAAAACATAGGGTATGCATGGGTTAATGGGAAATCAACTTAAAAACTTGCAATTACTTTAGTTTATGGATAAAAGTTCATAAATCAATCAAATAAATCAACATTTGAAAGGAACCCATGACAATTGAAGAAAACCCTAACTTGATTGGGGAATCTAACTTTATAAAATTAGAGAATTTGGAAACTCAGTGGAGGAAAGGGCTCTGTGGATGAAAACTATCATACCTTGATGCCCAAAGCTAGGATGCAATGGAGGATTTGGAGGCTTGATCTTGAAAATCTAGCTTTCTTCTTCAACTTCTAGAGAGAGAAATATTTAAGAGGAGGAACTTGATCTTCTTTTGAGAATGTGAGGGAATGAATTGGGTTTGGGTAATATGGGGGTTTAAAATCATTATATAGGGCTTTGGGGAAAAGGAAAAATGACAGAGTATTGATTTAAAACAATAGGGGAAAAGTCCCAAAAGTCACTAACTGAAAACTGCTGAATTGGGTCACTGGAAGCCCAAAACGGATCGTTATCATCAACACGGCCCGTCAAACAGGTTGTGAAGAATTTCTTCCTGAATGGGATTCACTATTTTGGGCATAACATTTTACTCTGAACTTGGAATTAGGCAAACTCAGTGATGTTGGCAAGAGGAATCAAAGATCTCTAATTTGATAGGTCATTGGCCACCTAATTCGTTTTGTTCTAAAAGATATGATTATTTGAACTTGACCCTAAACTCTAAGTCTAATGAAAAACCTTCACAGGCCATTTTGACGCCTGTGGTCCTTGAACAGTGGCTAAGGGAGAACCCTTAATGACTTTACCCACTTGATGACCACTTTGACGACCCGTGAAACTCACCACAGGCCGTCTGGGCATTTGTCAAAGTTAAGCCTACATGGGGCAGGTTCTGGAGAGCTACCACCACCCCCTTCAGGACCGTGGTCCCCTTCACGGCCTATCAGGGGCTCCGTGGTGGGTTCCATGGTCTAGTTTTTGGGCTTGTGAGTTTCCCACTTGACCCATATCTAGCTTTTCTCGAATCTAATGTGTTACACCAGGTGTGGGGTAAACCAACAATAATATCCATATTCAAATCTTCCCACTTTCAAGTAGGAATACCAATGTCTTTGGATAAACCTCCCAAATTTTGATGCTCGACTTTCACTTGTTGACAATAAGGAAACTTAGCCACAAATTCCGTAATATCTTTCTTCATCCCATTCCACCAATAGACCTCTCGCAAGTCTTGGTATATCTTGGTGGCTCTCAGGTGAATGGAGTATCGAGAACTATGAGTTTTTGATAAAATCTTCTCCTTCAAATCATCATTATTGGGAACACACAAATGACCATGATATCGAAGCACACCATATCTCCTTTGGGAGAAAGCCTCAACAGGCTTCTGAAGTACTACTTCCTCCAATTCTACCAAAGTCAGGTCAAGTCCTTGCTTGGCTTCACATCTGAGACAAGGGACGATTCTGAACCATTATAAAGTGTAACACCAATTTGGTGAAGTCAACCAACCTAACACCCAATCGAGCCAATCTATGAACATCATCAACTAACTCTTTTTTATCTTCTTCCATATGGGCAACTCTACCCATTGAAAGCCGACTAAGAGCATCAACCACTACATTTGTCTTGCCGGTGTGATAAAGGACACTCATGTCATAATCATTTAGTAACTCAATCCACCTCATTTGATGAAGATTCATATACTTTTTCTTGAACACATATTGCAAAATTTGTGGTCAATAAAGACAACAAAATGAGTATAATATAAGTAATGCCTCCAAATCTTTAAGGCAAAAACAACCACCGCTAGTTCCAAATTTTCATGAATCTTAAGTTGCCTTGTAGAATAGGCAATAGCCTTCCCATTCTTCATAAGGACACAACCTTCCCCAATTATTGAGGCATCACAATAAACAACAAACCCATCTGACCCTTCCGGTAGAGTCAATACCGGAGCAGAGGTACGTCTATCTTTCAACTCTTGAAAACTCTTCTCACATGCTTCCTACCATAAGAACATAATTAAATTTATTTTGGGTTAATGCCGTTAATGGAGGGGTCATCAAAGAAAAAACCTTCTATAGTAACCGACCAAACCCAAGAAACTTTGAATGTCCGAAGGGGATAGAAGGCTTGGCCAACTCTTAACCTAATTCATAAACATAGGATCTACCTCAATACCTTTACCAGAAACAATGTGACCATAAAAAATCGTGGATGTCAACCAAAACTCGCATTTACTAAATTATGCAAAGAGTTATTGGTCATTTAGAACTTGCAACACAATTCTCAAATGATCGGTATTCTCATCCTCACTCCTTCAGTAAATCAAAATATCATTGATATACACAATTACAAATATATCAAGGTATTGTCTAAAAATCCTATTCATCAAATCCATGAATGCAGCCAGAGCATTAGTCAAACCGAACGACATTATCAAAACTCATAATGACCATACCGAGTTCGGAAAGCCATATACGGAATTTCATATTCCTTCACCCTCAATTGGTGGTAACCCGACCGTAGGTCGATCTTAGAAAAGTAACTTGCTCCTTGTAGTTGATCAAACAAATCATCTATCCTTAGAAGAGGATATTTATTCTTAATTGTAACCTTTTTCAAATGCCAGTAATCAACACACATGGGAAGTGAACCATCCTTCTTACGAACAAATAAAACTGAAGCACCCAATGGAGAGATACTCGCTTGGAAGAAACCCTTATCCAACAAATCTTTCAATTGATCTTTCGATTCATTACGGTCTGCTAGAGCCATTTGGCAAGGAGGAATAGATATAGGTTGCGTATTAGGGAGGAGGTCAATACCAAATTATATTTCCCTTTTGAGAGGAACATTAAGTAGATCATAGGGGAAGAGGTCAATACCAAATTCTATTTCCCTTTCGAGAGGAACATCGAGTAGATCATCGGGAAACACTTCCTGAAACTCATTAACAATGGGGACCGACTCAAGAGTAGTGGTTTTGGAATATGTATCTCTAACCCGAAGAAGATGGTATATGCAACCCTTAGAAATCATCTTTCTAGCTTTAAGACAACAAAACAAACTGACCCTTAGGCATATAATTTCCCTTTTTCCACTCTAGGATGGGCTCATTTGGAAACTGAAACTTGACCACTCAAGTTCTACAATCAATAGAAGCATAGCAAGAATGCAACAAATCCATATCAAGAATAACATCAAAATCTAACATATCAAGTTCTACTAGATTAACATAATTGATTCTATGGGATAAGGAGACGAGACAATTTCTATAGAGTCTCTTAGCCACAATAGATTCACCAATAGGAGAAGAGACAAAAAAGGATCTAACAAAACATCTGTAAGAACATCAAATCTCATAGCCACATATGGCGTCACAAAAAACAAGGTAGCACTGGGATAAAGAAATCATAAATATCAAGATGAAAGACTTTCAACATACCGGTAACTACATCGGGAGAACCCTCTTTCTCATGATGAGTTTGAAGTGCATAAAATTTGTTTTCCTTCTGACTTCCAATAGAACTTGACAAACGTTAAGGTTAAGCCCATCGACGATTATCTCCTTTATTTTTAGCAACTGAGGAACAATCTCTTATATTATGATCAGTCTTGCCACAATCAAAACATGCACTAGAACTGGTTAGACATTTTCCCTCATGCTTTCTTACACATCTAGCACAAGTAGACAAGGAAAATCCACCACAATTTCTTCCTTGAGGTTTAGGGTTAGACACCCTATCTTTGTGAACTTAGGAACCAGAGCATTAGAGGAACCTTGACTGGAAAACCTTTGTTGAAACTTAGAACAACCATTTCCATCGGACCTTAAATGTGAAAAGTCTCCTTCACCAGTCTTTGACCTCTTTGCCTCCCTAGACTTTTCCTTAAGTTTCTCCTCTTTGACTTGTTGAGCATGAACCATTTGGTGACAAATGTCCATATCATTGAAGAGCATGGCAGTACAATATTATTCAACCACCATTTTGCGCACACCCAAAACAAACTTACTCATCCTTGCCGTATGATCAGTTATCATAGTATAAGCATATATAGAAAATTGTGTGAACATCAAGGCATACTCATTTAGACTCACGTTTCCTTGATGAAGGTTGATGAATTCAAGTACTTATGACTCCCTCATCTCAAGGAGAAAGAACCTATCAAGGAAAGCAACCTTAACCCTTTCCCAATCAAGAGGGACCCGCATAAAAAACCCTTTCTTTCTTCCATTGGTTGAACAAAACTTGAGCAACACCCTTAAGTTGGTAAGCGGCCAATTCCACTTTTTCCACCGGGGTCATTCCCATGATTATAATCACCTTGTATACCTCATGAATAAACTCTTGAGGATGTTTCCCAACCTTGGAACCATGGAACTCTAGAGGATTCATCCTAGTGAAGTGCCCACTATAGTTGCCACCGCACCCATATTTGGGTTCACGGGGACCACAGTCTCCCTATTGGTTTGAGCCTTCATGGGTTAAGCCAACACTTGAAAAACAGCCAAAAACTCCGCATTATTTACTTGTTCAGCCAAAGGGTCAGCCGAAACTTGTGGATCTTTTAGAGGAGCTTTTCTTTCCACATTCTCATTCGCATTCCTTCTCATGTAAGCTCTTAGAGGTTCCATATCCTAAAGAGAATCAAATAAGGATTAGGAGAGAGAGAGAGATATTAATATAGAGTTACACTATATTGCACGACTTTAGAGTGATAAAAGAATTGGAATTTCCTAAACTTCTTATAGCTTTTTATTTATAAATGTGGCGCACTTCATATTCATGAACAAGACTCTACTCGATGTGGCTTGTGAGACATTCTACGATATTTATAAGCTTTGTGCTCTAAATACCAAGTTTGTCATTATCTAAAGTACACCCTAGATGAGACATGAAATATAGGACCCTGAGTGGCCATATACAAGCTATTTAGCATACATCACACAAGATAATAGAATTTAAAGAATTCAAAAGACAGTTTTATATCATAAAGAGTTGACAGAAGAGTAAGTCTAACATAACTCTCAAAGCCATCTAGTACATCATAAGAAAAGTGATTTGGACATAACTCGTACATCACATACAATTCTGAAATGGAAATGATATAAAGAAATTAAAAATTCTTGGTCCTTGGAACATGAGGACTCACCAATCTCTCCAAAAGCTCAAAGGGTCAATCTAGCAACGAGTGTGCGGAATAGAAGTGTTGGACCCTACATTAGTGAAACAATGTAGGCACAAGTATGCATTAGTACATGGAATGTACTAAATATAATAGCAATGCAAAAAAGTTATGAAATCATGCTAAAAAGGACTTTACATGACATGCAATGACCAAGCTAAATCATAAGATAACATGTTAGAAAAAATAAATCATAATCATGGTCAATACAAGCAAAACATCTTTAGAACACATGTGAGATAATTTTAGAAAGTAACCTTAGTTCATTATTTTAGGAATTTTACCTTTAACCAACATACACCGTGTGAGCACTAACATGGAATTTGATGCCTATCCCACACTGAAAAGAGATTGTCCTACTTGCCAATGTAAGGAGCATGAGTTTTGAGCTAAAGTGGATCCATTAGCAAATATCGATCTAAGACAAATCTATGGAGGCACATAGTTAGTTAAGGGACATGAGTAATCGCCACTAGTCCTCTTGGTGCTAAGTTTAAATCCCATGAAATAATCATTAAGCATATTCATCTTATTATCCATGAAAAGATACAATTAAGTAACCAATCTAAGCTAAAGTTTGTTAGAATAGTTCCTTAGTCTTGATTCAACTTATGTGAGAAAACCTTTCAATCTTGTGAATCCTTTTTGTGAGCGAACCTTTCGCAATCATGTTTTGAGTAGTATGTGAGACATCCTTTCACAACAACAACAACATTGATGATTTACTCTCAAAGCAATCTTAAACCAGTTATATCAATTTCATAAAGAAGCATGCATATCTTCATAAATTCATCTTTCATAATCATAAACTTCATCATGTGATCAAAACCTAGAAATCATGGATCATACATGTGCTCATCTGAATTCAACTTAAAACATGCAATTATGTCAATTCATGCATAAAAAGACATAAAGCAATATGTTGGATCATAGTTGAAAAGAACCCATGAGATTAAATAAAACCCGAACATCAATTGGAGCTTCTAACTGGTCAAATTGGAGAATATAGGAACCCTAAGGAGGAAAAGACTCCATAGGTGAATCCTAATATACTCGGCGACACGCCGACTGCTCCTTTATCTCGCCGAATTGATTTTCTCCTTTAGGGCTTGGCGCACTGGAACTTTAGGCGAGATGGTGGCCATTCGGCAACTCGACAAAGGGACTCAGCAATCACCAGGCCTTCATTTCTTTGTTCTTTCAGCTCACTTTTTTCCTTTTTGCAAATTAGTGTCCATGCTTTGTTCCTCAATACAAATACCTGGAAATCAAGGATTTTACATCAGTTATTGGCACAAAATAAGCATTTGAGGACACTAAATCTATCCAAATAAAGCCCTAAATGACTCCAAATCGTGGACTCATCAACACCCCCAACTTAAACTTTTGCTTGTCCTCAAGTAAAACTCAAGTTCAACAGTTCAAAAAGGATGCCTCAAACAGTGCTACACAAGTCTCAATCATGAAAGCACACAAAAAGACTCAACTTACTCATGCAAGGATCAATTGTGCAATCAAAAATTGAAGTTGTGACTCACCCATATAAAAGATTCTCAAGTTCACAATACTTGCTTCAAATGCAAGTTCAAGCTCAACAAAGGTACTCGAATGCCCTCACACAAAGAATGATTCCATATTTACACACAATAGCTTAACAATTAATCACTTCAGAATCATATACAACTCTTACACTCACAAAGAAGAACACATGCATGACTTTACCCATAGGTTTGCCCGTATTTTCCAATCAACACTTGCTTCAGCTCACTCAGATCAAAAATGTCTTTTCAAGGATTGTAACGGGGCTGAGTGTAAAGGTATAGTCATTTAGGCTCAGTGGCTTCTATCCTCATGAAATGTGGTATGAACAACACTTTCCTCCCTTTTGTTCATCATTATCATTCATGCTCAAAAGTCACCCCATTATTCACTTTCCAAGGACTATTGGTCACCCCATTTCTTTTGCATTTTCACAACTTTATTTCAAACTTTTTCATTCTTTTTCATTCTTTTTCAATTTTTTCTTCTTCTTTTCTTTTTCTCTTTTTTTTTTTGTATGGAGGCGTTCCATATTTCTCAAAACCATGGGTCAAAGGGGACTTCTTTGCACTTCTTGATTCACATTCTCTTTTCACCACACCCCAACTTAGGCTTTTGGCCTAAGTTGGCTATTTTGACAAACCATAAATCATGAGGATTATGGGTAATAGATAAACAAAGGTCACAATTGCATCAAGTTTTTTCCAAGAATAGTGTAAGACTGAAAGGGTGCTCAAACAAAGTTCACACACTCACAAGGTAGGGCACAAAAGAGGTATAATGTCAAATTGTTTCACTCTTTAAAATTGTTGCCTAAGATCATTTCAAGAGCTTGCAACACTTAGTCAACCGGACCAATGGGGAAAATTCTAGTTGTCTTCACACATGGTTCATGGTAAGCTTATCACACAAGGCATTGACACCAATGTCAAACAAGACTCCACATATTCGCTAGTGTGCAATGTTCATCACAAGAGACTCAATTTGATAATCGGCTAGTCACAACGAGATGCAAAAAGT
Source organism: Solanum raphanifolium (assembly GCA_036250405.1). Taxonomy (NCBI): domain Eukaryota; kingdom Viridiplantae; phylum Streptophyta; class Magnoliopsida; order Solanales; family Solanaceae; genus Solanum; species Solanum raphanifolium. Next base: position 155,097 of record JAJOOE010001261.1, on the reverse strand, counting down.
TCACATATTGCCTATGTAACTTCATTTGGCCTCATCGTAGCTGTACATTAATTTTTGTTCGATTATGAGCACAATTCAAGTCATTGATATTGAACAGGACCGATACTAAAATTTTCAAAAGAACAGCCACATTCAAACACAATCAAGAGGTGGCACCAAATTTTCATAAAGGGTAAAACTCATTTACAGTTAAAACAACAAGCCACAAGCTCAAATATCCAAAAAACAGTGCCAAAACACAATTTATAGCACAAAATCCAATATATATAGAAAATGTCATCAAAACAAAAGGTAGTTATGGAAGTACCTCACCCCACCACAAACAAAAGCAATTTTTCCTCAAATGCATGAAAATATCAAAAAGAATAAGAAGAGATAGAGAGAGAGGTAAAGATAAATCATGTCTACGCAATTGCTCCATCTGTCGAGGTATTAGTGCCCGGTGTAACACTCTGAACTTGGGTATCAGTGCCCAGAGTCACATCAACAGTAGAAGGTCCACAAGTGCTGCCAAAGGTGTGTCTTCCAAAGATATCTGCACAACTGGATCTATCATGGCCTTCCCAGTCTCCGTACGGCCCTCGTAAGAAGCCTCCTCAGCAACCTCAGCATCTCAGCCTTAGACTCAGGATCAGCTACCTCCTCAGCTCGAACATCATCTCTGGTGGTAGCCAGAGGCATATCTAGTACAACTAGCACATATGGGATCTCCACCATCCCAAAAACCATAGACATGTTGATGGACTTCAGCTGGTCCATATCTCTCCTCAGCAAAACAATAGCGGCCTTTCAGGCCATCACCTCATCAGTGTCCCCTTGGCTATGCCCGCACACCACTATCCTAGCCACAAGGGCATCAATGGTAGCACTAAAAGGTGTCATAGCATCAGCGATGGTTGTTTGAATCATGCCCAGAATGGAGGCCTCAAGTATGGCAGCACGGCGATCAACATAATGGGATAGCTGCCCCATCCATAGTAATGCAGCCTGAGTGAGCAGGGGTCGGGAGGCAGCACCAACAGTAGTACCAGATCTGGGAGGAAATGGAGCAGTAGAGGAACTGAGAGTATCAAAAGGAACATCACTAGATGTACCTGAAGGCCCAGAGGCCGGAGTGGGCAATGCTACCTCTGTAGGTAGTGTCTGAGGATAAAAAATCGGGGATGTAGCCACCGGGGTTGCCTTCTTCTTCTCTACCTTATCTTTTAAGTACTCCGCCTCAATACTCCAGATGTCGGTAAAAGATGTAGGAATCACTTCCACATCCTTCTTCTCATCTCTAGGAACTCAAGCCCATCTGCACAGATCGGTGAACAACACCGGAAAGAGGAGGGAAGTCTAGCACTACTTGGCCCTCATAAGCCTCTCCTGTGCAATAATCATCCCCAGATTCAACCTTATCCCATCAATGATGAAACCAAGACAGGCTGCTTTGGCGTGCCATAGAATAGACTCGTTCTGGGATGGCATGATGGTACTGCTGATGAAATCAAACTAGAACTTTGTTGCTACATTGAGGTCCTTCTTTTCAAAGGTTGCCCCAACCTCAAGCCACTTGGAAGTACCGTCTAATATCATAGGGGCCCACCATTTTTCATGTTCTCCAGCGTTTTTGTCCTGATCATGTGTTGACAGTCATCGTCAATATCATTTAAGTACTCTAGGACTGCGTTGATAGCATCACTATCACACTTCACTTTTCTTCCCCTGACAACCACATAGTCTACTGGCTTGAACTTGGTAGTCGACTTCTTCTCTTATGGCAGTAGAGCTCCATAAGCGGTGTAGAACTCCCGGACCCAATTTGGAACATAAGGGTCACGGGGTTTAGTGAATAGCTTGAATTAGTGGGACCGTAGGTAGCTCATGATCTTTAGATATCGGTCAATGACACCATTAGTCGATAGTCTCTTCTCCTCTATGATGGTCCTCAATCCCTCAGTCTTCAGTCGGTTCATAGACCGAGGAAGAGGACCCTGTACCGGTGTTGCTAGGACCATGACCTGTGCTGGAGCGGGAGAAGGATTAGTGGCCTGGGATGGCCTGATCCTAAATGGATCATTCAGCCTCTTTCAATGCAGCTCCGCTCTATCTGTTGCTAGTAGATCATCCTTAGGCTCAGAAGTAGCAGCCTAATGCTCCTGGTTCTCACCCTCACTCTCAGAAGTGGTGAGGCGAGTGGTATAGATGTCGTCACTATCGGAGCTGACCTCCGGTGACGCAGGTGCAGGTGCCTTGCCCTTTCTTTTCCCAAATGTTGTGTGAAGTTTAGTAGCCTTTGCTTTGGATGCTGCTGTATACTCGTTCATTTTTATTCTCTTAGCTCTATTGTCGGGCGGTATGTTTCTACCGGCCATATCTGCAAAAACATTACAAAGAGTTAGGAACAGTTCAGGGCAAATGCACAAAAAAATAGTTATAGAAAAACTCGCCAAACCAGTCGGCAAGTTGCCGAATCACTTTGGCGAGCCATATCGGGCCTGCCGAAAGGATTAGATCAAAAATTCCTAGAACATTTGGCATGTCAGCAATGGGTAGACCTCTCAGCAAATTTCAGACAACATTCGGTGAGCAAGGACTAGCCCGCCGAAAGTTACACTGCCTTTTAGGGGATAGGGGCGCAGAAAAGGCGATCTAGAAAGACAAACGGTGAGTCGCTAAGTGCACTCGGTGAACTTCGGTTTCTCGTTGGAAGTTACAGAACCCACAATCAATTTTAGCATGAAATTAAAGGAGATATAGGGAGATTTGCCGAACCAATAAGTGGTTCGGCCAGCTCGACCCAACTCGCCAAACGGCCCAACGTGCCTACTTTCCACCTCGACTTCCAAATTCAACCCCGCAGCCCCCGAAAACAAAATCAAAACATGCACTCATTCAATATAGCCTAGATCCATACTACCCATTTCCCGGGGATACCCAGACTCCTTCCGATTTGGCCAAATTTGGCCATTTGACGACTTTTGCCCTTATGAATGACGTCAACCGCTCCATCATTGGGCAAAATATGTCATTTACCAAAAATACGGGTTACTTAAACTTCACCTGACTAGATCCAACAACATGTAAGCAACACCCAACAATTTTAATCAATTTTAAGGCACACAATATTCTGGAAATCAACGATATAGGCATTATAGGCAAGATATTCAAATTAAAATAGGTACACAATCATACAATTACATTCAGAATGGCCCAACACACTTCACTAAGATGAAATCAATTGCAAATGGGTAAAAATCGCTAAATATAAGTTCGGGGTTCGGCAAAGGAACCTTAAAAGCTGAATAAATACTTCGAAATGCTAGGCGGCAAATAAATCTAACTTTGAACACGCAATCAACGACTAATACTAGATAAAAACACAAGAAACTAGGTAAATATAGTACAGGTACGAGTTTGGAAAGTTGAAAAGTGAGGGAATGTGAAAGATTTTGAACTTTTGATCTTTTGAACTTTTGGCCTTTAAAAATCATCCAATTCTCACATATTCGGCGACATTAGTCTTGCTCGCGGACCCACTCAGTGACACGCCGAGTAGGCACTTACCTTGACGAGTTTTACAGGACCTCTAGTTAATATGGAGGTCCAAACGACGGACTAAATCGTGATCGTAAACCTGGTCGGCGATTCGCCAGTTCGCTCCTAGGCTCACCGAGTTTTACAGACTCCAATTTAAAAATTCTTTGAGTCCTATGGCGGTCCAAGTCGGGCTCGCTGACCTCTTCAGCGAGTCACCAACTGGACTTTTAGCTCACCAATCTTCACTTTTCAAACACATTCAACACCTTAACTTGTAAATCAACACACCATTATTTCAAACTCAAAAAGAAAGCAAATAAAACTTGGGTTGCCTCCCAAGCAGCACCTTAGTTAACGTCATGGCACGACGCAAGTCCTTATTCAAACATTATACATGGGGTTGTTGGGTAGAAATGAGACAACACATGACCTATTGGGGTCTCCAGCAACTGAATAGATATGGAATATGGAGCAGTCATCTGGTTTAGCAATGAGACATTCACTTTTATCTCATTCAACACTTTGTCGTGTTCTTCGACTTTGTGAAGAATAAATGAGAGTATCTCTTCAATTTGTCCACCCTCGTACACCTTGGGCTTTATACGCTCGTGAGGGAGAATGTACCGCTCTTTCTTTTTGTCTGGTGCTTCAAGTTCCATGATCTTTTTGGCCACTAGATCCAGCTGAGTCAACAGTGTGGCAAAGACATGGTCCTTCTCAGTCTCTTTGTTTGTCTTAGCCATATGATCAAGTAGCTGTCCTGCTATTGCATATGCTAGTCGTGTGAGACCACCCGAAGAAATTTGGTCAGCCACTACCCTGTTCGGACCAAGACCTCTCTAGAAGCAGTCTAGTAGCATGTTATTAGAGATTCCATGAGTTGGGCAATGCAACAATAGTGACTTAAATCGCAGCCACAACTCATGTATTGACTCACCCTCCAATTGCTTGAAACTTAGGATGTTATCCCTTAGAATCATCATTCTCAAAGGAGAGTGGTCCATTTGGTCACTGTTGCTACAAGACATGCTCCTTTATTCTGCTATAAACAAGCAACATGAAAACCAAAACTAAAAGTAAGTAGATTCAACTATAACTAACAAGAACAAAATTTAACTTAACTAAAGAATCTTAACCAACACTACTCCCTGGCAACGACGCCATATTGATTGAATAACGTTATCACATACACTGAATCTGGTTTTAAGCGTCAACGATCGTTAGTTAGTTTATAACCTAACTAAATGAATTGGGGTCAAATCCCATAGGGAGTGGTACGTTTTTAAGATTCAAAAGTAAAGTACGAATATGTTCAAGTCAATCATAGGAATAGACATTGGCGAATAAAAACATTATTCAAATTAGGGGGTTGACACGAATGTCAAATAACATGGGGGTTTTGGTTAAAAATTATCAAATATAGCAGCAACAAATAATAAGAAATAACAATAATGAGACGGGTTCATGGGATGTGATTCGATTATAGGTTAATTTAGATAAATGGGTTAATGCAACTGTTAGAAAATAGTTGTATGGTAGTGACTAAGCTAAACTTTAGAGAAGATAAATTTTCTCTTGAACAATTTACCCCGAATCAAGTTGGTTTCTCTCGAACACCAACAAGCAAGCAAATAAGAACAGCCTACGCCTTAGTCCATTCACTCTCTTGAATTGAATTTGTGGAAAAGGGTTTAGAATTCACTCTCTCGAGCTGAACCCATAATAACCCAATACCCACAGACCATTAATTCAATAATCTTGGTTTCAAAACCTCTCTCTCGAGCAGGCCAACAACACGAAGGTAGAATTGCATTTGCAACTACAATCCTTTAAATTAAACCACAACTATTGAATGAAACCACTTCTAAACAACATTTAAACTAAAAATTAGCTATACCCATGAACTAAATCAACCCATAATCACACCCCAAGAATTGAGGTTTTAGCTAGACATTATAAAAAGATAAAAATTGTTACCAAATTGTATTTCCATCAACTGGGTAAGATTAATTTCATCTTTACAAAGGTCCAAATAGAAGAATCTCAAAGACCCACTTCCAATTTCTCAAGAATGGAAAACTTCAATTCTTCAAAGCTAAGGAAAAACTTGTCTCAATACTCTGAGTTCAAACTGATTCTCAAAATATGATAAAAAGCTCTTAAGGTTAATGTTTGAAAATGTATTTATAGTCACAAAAAATATGCTACAAAGGGCCATTCGGCACAGTAAGTCGGTCTCGCTGATCAACTCGGCGATCCGCCCTTAGGTCAGTTCCATCGCCTTTCTGCTTTGTCCTTCAGCATCCTCAAGTTCTATAACTTTGGGCAATCCAGCACTGCATCGTGGAACAACTCGGTGACACACCGACTGCTTTTTTCTCTCACCGAATTGATTTTCTCCTTCAGGTTTTGGTTCACTGGAACTTTAGGTGAGATGGTGTCCATTCGGCGACTAGCCAAAGAGAATCAGCGATTATCAGACTTTCATTTCTTCGTTCTTTCAGCTCATTTTGTTCCTTTTTGAAAATTAGTGTCCATGTTTTATTCCTCAATACAAATACCTCGAAATGGAGGATTTTACATCAGTTATTGGCACAAAATAAGCATTTGAGGACAATAAATTTATCCAAATAAAGCCCTAAATGAGTCCAAATCATGGACTCATCAGAAAGCAAAAGGAACAAGGCAAGGACACTATCGGATGAAAAGGAGCTAAAAGATGACAAAAGGCTGAAGATAGCAAAATGTTGAGAATCGCAAAAGCCACTTTGTGACTCGCCGAGTGGGACTTAAGCTCTCCTAAAGTTCCAGTCTTCCAACATTGGTGAAAGCCAACTTGGCGATGGATTTGGACATTCGGTGAACCGCCAGCTGGATTAGCGACACATTCTGGATCGCCTAAACTTGCAGAACCTTAAGGATTAAAAGCCAAGGAAGATCCGCGATGAGATGGAGCGATTGGAGCGTTGGTGACGCTCGACTTACCTCGCCTACTGGTCCTTGCAGCCCAAATTTGGGACACTATAAATAGAATTTTAAAAGAGTTCAAAGGAATACTAGTTTTTATTATTGAAGACAAGTTTTAGTTTTTTTCCATTTTTGGAGAGTTTTCTTAGTATTTTCCACTGTAGAACAACTTTGAAGGGATTTTCAAGTAGATTCGAAGTAGGTCTTCGATTTTTAGCACTTTGGATCATTTTAAAGACTTGGATTAAAATACCCATACCATGGAGAATGTTTTTGGTATTGGTTTCTATCTTTTTATGATGCTTGACTAAAACCCCAATTCTTGGAGTGTGATCATGTGATTATTTGCCTAATTAGCCTATGGGTATTGTTGTTTAATGATTTAAATGTTGTTTAATGTGGTTTTGATTGATAGCTGAGTAGTAATTTTTGAATTGTAGTTGCAAATACAATTTTAGATTAGTGTTTTGGGCTTCCTCGAAAGAGGTTCTAAAACCAAGGTTATCGATTGATGATTGTTGTGTGTCGGTTGTAATGGATTTAGCTCGAGAGAGTGAATGTTAACTCATTCCTACCTATCTAGCTCGAGAGAGTAGATAAATTAAGGTTTTGGGTTGTTATCTAGTGTCAAGCTTATCGAGGTTCGGGAGAACTCTCCTAAAACGTAATAGTTTTTTGAGAGAAAACTATTGGACCTATAGTCTAGTGAAATTAACCTATAATCATTCACATCCCAAGAATTATGTCCTACTTGTCTAATCCCATGTTTTAGTGATTATTGTAGTTGTTGATTGACACCTTAAAACCTCTCATCTGACATTCGTTGTTAAACCTTTGACTTATTTTGTTTGATTTTGACAATGTCAACTTCTATAACCGATTAGAATATAATCTCTACTTCCTAATTAAATTCTATATGGTACTGCTCCCTGTGGGTTTGACCCCAACCTTTCTTTGGATTATATACTAGATTATGATCGCCTACACCTAGTATTGGATGAGGTGTAGTTGAGCATTTATAAAAAATGGTGCCGCTATCGGGGAGTGGTGTTATTGAATTCTTTTATTGAAGTTAGTTTGTGATTTTATTGTGTTATAGTTGAACCCACTTACTGTTTTTTGTTGTTTGTTACCTTTGAATAGGTGACGAAATGAGCGTAAACGGTAGGAATGCCAGCCAGCTGGGCCATACTGATGCTATTGGCAATCTAAATTATGTGAACAAGGACAATGTGAATGACAGACACTTGGGTGGTGTTGGAGCAATCAGGTTACCGCCGGTCATGGGGAATGCAGTGTTCCATGTAACGAGAACAATGCTGCAACTCTTGCAAATGAAGGGGGCTATTTGGTGGTTTAGCGCATAAAGACCCTCATGAACACATTAGAAACTTCGTGGACATTTCAAGAAAATATCCAATGAGTTGGTTAGACTCAGATTGTTCCTATTCTCACTGATGGGAGAGGCTACCAAATGTTAGCCGATCTCCTAAGTGACTCAATCACAACTTGTGATGAATTGACGGAACGATTCTACACAAGATTCTTTCCTCTTTCGAGGAGGATATCTTTAAGAGATAATATCCAAGGTTTTAAACGCTTTGATGTTGAGCCAATCCATGAGACTTGGCTTCAGTTTCAGAAATGGCTAATTCAATGCCCGACTCATGGACTCCCAAACAACGTCTTGCTATAGTATTTCTACCAGAGTTTAGATTCGGTGAACGAGGGAGTGGTTGATCAACTTCTCCAAGGTGGTATTATGTAGCAGCCATTTGAGATTGCTTCTGTGTTGCTTGATAACATGACCAAGATAAACTGAGCCTAGTATACAAGGATTAGGTATCGCCCTTGACATTTAGGATGAAGAAAGAACATATTGAAAAGGATCAAGAGAGGAATCAGAACATGGCTAAAATGATTACCCAATTGGATCTCTTGTCAAAGAATGTCATGGTTAGTGGTACTAGAGAAGTGAATGTTGTTGGTGTTAGCGGGGTGACCCCCAAGGATTCACATTTTGATGCTCTTTACTATGAGGAAGTGACCTTCCTTGTAAATCAAGGTGATGGTTTCCGTCGGAGCTATCTTAGGCCGGGTGGGAATCAAGGTTGGAATAGAGAATGTGATGACGGATGGAGAGATCGTGAAAGGGAATGGCGTGATCACAATGTAATTTGGAAGGAGAGAGATGGGGACAAGGAGAGATATGTACCTCCCCATGAGCGTTAAAATCCCAAGGATCAAAAGGTTGACCTTGAGAATTTTTGCACTGAAGATATGCTCTCACGCTTTCTTAACGAAGTGGAAGGGTTGGACAAAGTGTTGAAAGAGATGAAGGATGATGTCTCAACTCTAAATCACACGGTGACCTCTCACTCAGTCTCCATTAAACAGCTGGGGACACAAATGGGTCAAATCTCAAATTATTTGAATCTAAAGCCAAAAGGAGGGTTGCCGAGTGACACAATGGCCAATCCCAATAATGAAGCTTGAATTGGTATCTCCTCATGCCACGACATTAAATAAGGTGCTTCTTTGAAGGCAACCCAATTTTTAAATGTTTTTAATATTTCTTTTGAATAACGGGTGTTAATTTTGTAGGTTGGAAAGTTGAAAGTGTTGGAAAGAGTAGTAGGAGAGCTAAAACTCCAATTGGTGACACGCTGAACAGGTCGGCATGACCGATTTGGGCCGCTGTTTGAACCACCCATCTTGATGAGGGATTTTATAAAACTGGTGGATCAAAAGCTCAGTAGGAGACTCATCAAACAGGTCGGCGAGCACAGTTGTTTGAACCCCTTAATTGTTGGGAATTCTGTTAAACTTAGCGAGCTGAAGAACCACTCGGTGCATCGCCAAGTGGGTCAGCGGACACGACTTACTTCGCCGACTGGCGCACAAACTGCAGTGTTTTTAAGAGGCAAATCGCTTTAACTTCAAATTCTCTTCATTTTCTTACTTTTCAACTTCTGTACTCTTACAACCAAAATTTTATTTTTCATATTCCCATATTTTTGTTCTCATCTTGCTTGGGATCTTTTATTCGGGGATTACTTTTCTTCCTAGAATTACATATTTTGGCATACAAGGTTGGTTTTCCAAACCCCATTTTTAAATAGTTGGTTGAAGTCAAATGCAAGTCATTTTTGTGATGTATCTCTGTGCTTAATTGGTGTTGGGTTGATCGTGTAGTAGTTTGTTTAACTGTTCTGAAGTGAAAGCGTAATTAATTGGTCGTAAATGGTTAATTCCCGTGTCGTTAACTAATTAAATTGTTGGGTTGCCTTGATTAGGTTATGGGTCTAGTGAGGTGAAGTCTGAGTAACCTGGAATTGTGCTCGTTATCGAAATTTTCCCGATGATAGAGCGGTTGACATCATTCTTAAGGGCAAAACACGTCATTAAGCCATTTTTTGCCAAATCGCGGGAAGTCTGAGTACCCCGAGGGCATAGGTCTAGCTTAAATTATATAATGTGAGTATTTAATTTTTTTTCATGGGCTGCGGGCTTGATTTTGAAGTATGGGGCAAAAATCTGGCACATTGGGCTATTTGGCGAGCTGGGTCGAGCTCGCCGAGTGGTTCGGCGGTTCACTCAATGTCCCCTAGATCACCCATTAATTCTCTAAATTTTGAGTTTGAGTTTTGTAACTTTCGGCGATATGCCTGGGATTGCCAAGTTCACTTAGCCACTACCCGAAAGTATTCCCTGATTGCCCTTCTATGCCACAAATTCTTGAAATTGTTCTGTAACTTTCGGCGAGCTACTTCTAGTTCGCCGAAAGGGGTCGGCGGTCTGACGAAAGGTGTCGGCAATCCACCGATTGACCGTGTACATCGCCGATTATCTTTGATTTTTGAGCATTTCTGTTCTGGAACTTTCGGAAAGCCCGATCTGGCTCGCCAAAGTGGTTCGACGACTCACCGACCAATTTAGTGATTCTTCCTGCAATTCTTTTTTCTAAAATTTTCTTAACTTTATCTATTGTTTTCTACATTGTTTGGTAGGAATGGCTAGATCCGAAGATGATTGTAGAGACATACCACCCCGATAGCGGGCACGTGGAATTACTATCAATGAGAAACAGTTGCTTCTTGGGAAAAAAAATACGAAACTTCCTTCGAAAGAAGGTCAAGGCAAGGGCAAGGCAACCGTTTAGTGACACCTGCGGAGGAAAGCTCCGATAGTGAAGGGGTCTACTCCACTCACCTCACTACCTACGACAGTGAGAGTTAGATAAGGATTCTCCGGCCTCTATCTCTAAGCCGGAAGATGACCAGTTGTTCCAGGCCAGGAGAGGAGAGCTATGGTCCAAATCGATGAATGATCCATCTAGGATCCCAGTACCTCCTACTCATCTTCCAGCTGCAGCCCCAGCACAGACAGTTGTCTAGGCACCACCAGTTCAGGGTCCTCATCCCCGATCACTCAACCGACTAAAGGTCGAGGGTTTGAGGACCATCCTAGAAGAGAAGAGATTGTCTACTGACGGTGTGGTGGATAGATATTCGGATACGTTAAACACACTAAGATTCCACAAGTTTGAAGTTTTCACTAAACCCTGAGTTCCATACATTCCTACTTGGGTTCTGGAGTTCTATTTGGCCTACGGAGAACTGGTATCGAAGGGGAAGAAACAGGCTAGTGCCTTCAAACTAGTTGACTTTCTGATTCTTTGGGGAAAGAAGGTCAACTGTAGATGATTGGATATCAATGCGGTACTGGGTGCTCAGCAGATTCCATGCATAATTACCCAGATTTGATTAAGAAGCAGACTTTGGAGGATCTCAAGGGTTGGCTAGCACCCCTCCTCTCCGATGTCACCCCGAGGTACACCTATTGAGATGATGGACCTAGATATTGCTGCCAGAGACTGGTTTGGGTTCATTAGCTGCACCATTATGCCATCAAAGAACGAGTCTATCCTTCCCCACCCGAAGGCAACCTGTCTTGGTTCTATTATATCTTGGAAGAGGTTGAATTTGGGGTTGCTAATTAAGCAAGAGATGGCCATGAGGGCCAAACAACACCGAACCTCACTTTATTTCCCTATACTTATTACTGAGCTGTGTAGACGGGCCCGTGTTTCGAGAGATGAGAAGACGGATGTTGAGGTGACACCAACCTCTTTTATTGACATCCAGCATATAGAGGCCGAGTACATGTGGGATGAGGCCGACAGGAGGAGGACAGCACTGGTGGATACGTCCCTAGAGGTCAATCTTGATATGTTGGTGACTGAGGAAATCATTCGCCCTTAGGCCAGTGGGCCCTCAAGTACATCTGGCCCTTCTGTTTCTAAGACTCCTAGTACTACTGCTGCACCACATCCCTCTTCTTCTGTTGTTGCTTTCTCTAGGCCCCCTATCACCCAGGCCATGTTTTACAAGATGGGCCATCTGGCTCATTCAGCCGATGTGTGTGCCTCTCGAGTTGAGGTTGTTATGCCTGGGATGATAGAGTGGGCGATAGCTGATGCCTTGGCCCTAATTAGGGCTGAGATGAGAGATCATAGGTTTACACTAGGTGCCTTTACAGTTAGGGTCGAGGCTTGTGAGCAAAGCCGAGGTTGAGTCCGAGGTGGAGGTAGATGAAGAGCAACTCGGTGTTAGAGATGAGGTTGTCTTTGCTGACTTTGCAGACATAGAAGGAGCCATGGTGGATACAGTTGTGCAGGCCTCCTTGAGGGACGTTTAATGGTGGGCTCTAGTGGAAGCAAGGATGTCGATATGCCGAGCACTAATGCCCAGACAAAGGGATTTGCCGACATGTAGACTTTACCCCATGCCTATGACTGGCAGGATGACTCTTTGCCTCCCTTTTTGTTATTTTTAGACTATGTTTATTATTTCTTTGCATTTGAGGACAACTGCTATTTTTGTTGGCGGGGTGAGATATTTCCATACCCACCTCTATAGGGTTGTTTTTGTTGTGTGAATATTTTTGTTTTTTGGGTTTTCTAAATGTTGGATTTGATTGTTGGTTTATATATCTATATCTTGGTTTATGATCCATATTGGTCCATTGTTTTGAATTGCAAATGGGTTTGAACAAATTTTTAAAAAATTGTCACCTCTTGTTGTGTGAATGTGGTTGTTCTCTTGCAATTTCAATTGTCGGTTTTGGTCAATACCAATGACTTGAATAGTGATCTTGTTTGAACGACATGTGTGTGCAAATCCGATGAGGAAAATTGAGTTGCATAAGTCATATGTGAACTCATAGCATCTTATTGTGGCTATGCGATTTGTTGAGTAGAACTTTGCTGATGACCATAGCACGTTTGCAAAAATGGTTAATTCTTGCTTTGATAATTGTGTTGGATGCCATGAGTGGTGAGATTGACTTATAATGCCTGCTTGGTTATACCTCTTTGGTCCGATTGGCTAATGTGAGTGAATGATAGAGATGATCTTAGGCAATTTGTGGAGAGTGAGCCAATGTTGTCATCATACCTCTTTGTGACCACTTGTGAGAGTGTGAACCTAGCTTGGCACCATTTGAGCCTCTCCTTTTCTTTGGAAGAACCTTGAGCACAAGTAACCCCTTTTCTTTCCCACCTATAATCTTTATGAGGCGTTGCTTGTTATAAATAGCCAACTTAGGCCAAAAGACTAAGTTGGAGGTGCGGTGAAAAAGGAGGTAAATCAAGAAGTTTGAGAAATTCCCCCCTTTTGAAAGATCTTGTTGGAAAACATAGAACCCCTCCATACAAAAAAAAAAAGAAGAAAAAAGAAAGATGAAAATGATTGAAAAAGAGAAATATTGTGGAAATAAAGTGTGTGAAATAAGCAAAGGAACTGGGGTATCCAATAAGTCATGCTTAAAAGAATGGGGTGTGACTTTGGAGATTCAAAAAGTGTTCTAAGAGAAGGTTAAAGAATGGTATATAATCCATGCTTCCTGAAGGTAGTAGTCACTAAACATAAATGATCATACCATTACCCTCAGCCCCATTAAAAACCTTAAAAGACCTTTGTGATCTTGAATGAGCTTATTATCTTGTTGATTGGAAAATACGGGCAAGCCTATGGGGAAGGATCATGCATGTGTTGGTTTTTGAAAGAGTGAGAGTTGTTTCTAATTCTGAATTCTTAAAGTTGATGAGCTTTGTGGGAGCATGGAATCATTTTTTTTTTGTGTGAGGGCATTCAAATGTTTTTGTTGAGCTTGAACTTGCATTTGAAGCAAGCATTGTGAGCTTGGTTCCATTTGATGATGTTTAGTCAAAATTTTAAACTTAGAGTGCACAATTGCACATTGCATGTGTAGTTTAAGCCTCTTGTGTGCATGTGTGTTGAGTCTTGAGTAGCACTATTTGTAGGCATCGTTGTTGCACTGATTGATCTTGAGTTTTACTTAAGGACAAACAAAAGTTTAAGTTGGGGTGTTGATGAGACCCACATTTCACTCATTTGGGGCTTTGTTTTGATAGTTTATAGTCATGAAATGCCTAATTTATGCTCCTAACTGATGTTAAAATGTTGATTTGTAGAAAGGAAGGGAAAAGGATAAAGACAAGGACACTACCAGGCAAAAATGAGCTAAAAAGATGAAAAAAGGTTGAAGATAGCAAAATGTTGAGAATCACCAAAGCCACTCGGTGACTCGCCGAGTGGAACTTCAGCTCACCTAAAGTTCAGCCCTGGGGAGAAGACAACTTGGCGATGGATTTGGACATTCAGTGGATCACCGACTTGATCGGCGACACATTCTGGATCGCCTAAAGTTGCAGAACTTTGAGGATTTAAAGCCAAGGAAGACCGGCAATGAGATAGAGCGATTGGCGCGTCGCCAACCTGATCGGCGACGCTCTACTTACCTCGCATAGTGGTCCTTGCAGCCAAAATTTGGAAAGCTATAAATTGAATTTTAAAAAAGTTCAAAGAAGTCCTGGTTTTTATTATTGAAGTCTAGTTTTAGTTTTCTTCCATTTTTGAAGAGTTTTCTTAGTATTTTCCATTGGAGAACAACTTTGAAGGGTTTTTCAAGTAGATTCGAAGTGGATCTTTTAGTTTTAGCACTTTGGATAATTTTAAAGACTTGTATTACAATACCCAGACCATGGAGAATGTTTTTGGTACTAATTTCTATCCTTTTATGATGCCTGGCTAAAATCCCAATTCTTGGGGTGTGATCATGTGATTATTTGCCTAATTAGCTTATGGGTATTGTTGTTTAATGATTTAAATGTTGTTTTAATGTGGGTTTGATCGATAGCTGAGTAGTAATTTATGAATTGCAGTTGAAAATACAATTTTAGCTTAGTGTTTTTGGCTTGCTCGAGAGAGAGGTTCTACAACTAAGGTTATCGATTGATGATTGTAGTGTGTGGGTTGTAATGGGTTCAGCTCAAGAGAGTGAATCTTACCTCATTCCTACCTATCTAGCTGGAGATAGTAGATAAATTAAGGTTTTGGATGTTTTGTAGTGTCAAGCTTGTCGAGGTTCGAGAGAACTCGCCTGAACCGTAATACTTTTTCGAGAGAAAACTATTGCACCTATAGTCTAGCCTACCCACAATGATTCAGTACTTTATTAATAAACTTCAATTACCCCTATAGTGAAATTAGCCTATAATCGATCATATCCTGAGAATTTCGTCCTACCTGTTTAATCCCCTGTTTTAGTGATTATTGTAGTTGTTGATTGACACCTTAAAACCCCCATCTTACATTCGTTGTTAAACCTTTGACTTATTTTGTTTGATTTCAACAATGTCTACTTCTATAATCGATTAGAATCATATCTCTACTTCCTAATTGAATTAGATACGTACCGCTCCTTGGGGGTTCGAACCTAACCTTTTGTTGGGTTATTTACTAGATTACGATCTCCTACACCTAATATTGGATGAGGTGTAGTTGAGCGTTTATCAGTATATATGAAATGGTGGTTAAGGAATGTTTTACCGCCATGCTCATGAAGGAAATGGATATTTCTCACCTAATGAAACATTCTCAACAAATAGAAGAGGATAAACTTAAGGAAAGATCTGGTGAGGCAAAAGGGGCAAATATCAGAGATGGTGACTTTTCACATTCGAGGTCCAATGACATGGTCATTCTATTCTGACAAAGGTTCTCCGGTCAAGGTTCCTCTAATGCTCTGGTTCAAAAGTTCAACAAAGATATGGTGTGTAACCCTAAGCCTCAAGGAGGAAATGGTGGTGGATCTTCTTGGCCTAATTTTACTAGGTGTGGAAGGAAGCCTAATGGTAAATTCCTAGACGATTATAATGCATGTTTTGGTTGTGGAAAGATAGATCATAGGATAAGGGATTCCCCTCGGTTGCTAAGAATAAAGAAGATAATTGTCAACAAGCTCAACCTTACCCTTCGTCAGGTTATAGTAGAAATGAGAAACATAACATGTTTTATTCTCTTCAAACTCATCATGATAAAGAGGGTTCTCCTAATGTGGTTACCGGTTTGTTGAAATTCTTTCATCTTAATGTCTATGGTTTGCTTGATCCCCCGGTGGTACTTTGTCCTTTGTGATGCCATATGTGGCTATGAGATTTGATATTTCTGTGTATGTGTTGTTAGACCCTTTTTCTGTCTCTACTCTTAATGGTGAATCTATTATGGCTAAGAGAGACTATAGAAATTGTATTGGCTCCTTACCTCATAGAGTCACTCATGTTGATCTTGTACAGCTTGATATGTTAGATTTTAATATTATTCTTGGTATGGATTGTCTCCATTCTTGGTATGCTTATGTTTATTGTATTACCCAAGTGGTTAAGTTTTAGTTTCCAAATGAAATAGTCCTAGAGTGGAAAGGGGGAAATTCTATGCCTAAAGGTCAGTTTGTTTCTTGTCTTAAAGTTAGAAAGATGATTTTTAAGGGTTGCATATATCACCTTGTTCGGGTTAGGAATCCAGATTCTGAAACCCCTATTCTTGATTCGGTCCCCATTGTAAATGAGTTTCTAAAAGTGTTCAGAGATGATCTACCGAATACTTCTTCTAGAAGGGAAAATGACTTTGCTATTGACCTTCTCCCAAACATGCAACCTAACTTTATTCCTCCTTATCGTATTGCTCTGGAAAAAATTAAGGAATTAAAGGAAAAATTAAAATATTTGCTGGATAAGGGTTTCATCGTACCGAGTATCTCCCAATGTGGTGCTCCAGTTTTGTTTGTTAATAAGAAGGACGGTTTACTTAGCATAAGTATTGATTACCAGTAATTGAACAAGGTTACCATAAAGATTAAGTATTCTCTCCCAAGGATATATGATTTGTTTGATCAACTCCAAGGAGTGAGTTATTTCTCTAAGGTTGATCTCGGTCGAGTTATCACCAATTGAGGGTGAAGGAAGATGAAATCCTGAAAATGGTTGTTCAAACTTGGTATGGTCGTTATGAGTTTTTGGTAATGTCAGTTGGTTTGATTAATGCTCCGGCCGCATTGATGGTTATTTATGATATCTTTAATTACTCACAGATTGAGGATGAACATGCCAATTAGTTGAGGATTGTGTTGCAAGTCCACAAGGGCCAACACCTATTTACAAAGTTTAGTAAATTTGAGTTTTGGTTGAGATCTGTGGCATTTCTGGGTCACATTATTTCCGGTAAGGGTATTGAGTTAGATCCTAAGAAGACATATGTTGTCAAGAACTGGCCTAGACCTCTACCCCCTTCGGATATTCAAAGTTAATTGTGTTTGGCTGGATATTATAGAAGGGTCTTGGAAGGGTATCCTTCGATTGCCTTTTCGTTGACTACATTGAACCAAAATAAAGTTAAGTTCTTATGGTCGGAAGAGTTTGAGAAGAGTTTCCAAGATTTGAAGGATAGACTTACCTCGACTCCTATTTTGACTTTACCGAAAGGATCCGATGGGTTTTTTCGTTTATTGTGATGCTTCATGGGTTGGATTAGGGTGTGTTCTTAGGCAAAATGAGAAAGTTTTTGTTCATGCTTCAAGGCAACTTAAGATTCATATAAAGAATTATTCTGCCCACGACTTGGAGCTAGTGGCAGTTGTTTTGCCTTAAAGATTTGGAGACACTATTTGTATGGGGGTCCATGTTGATGTCTTTACCAACCACAAAAGTTTGCAATATGTGTTCAAGAAAAATAATTTGAATCTTTACTAACGTACATGGCCTGAACTCTTGAAGGACTATGACATGAGTGTCCTTTACAACCCGGGCAAAGCTAGCAAGGTGGTTGATGCCTTAAGTCGGTTGTTCATGAAAAGTGTTGCACATGTTGAGGATGGTAAGAAAGAGTTGGTTCGTGATGTTGACAAACTGCCTCACCTAGGTGTTGGTTGGTAGATTCAAGCGAGGGTGGTGTTATTGTTCATAATGATTCACAATTGTCATATGTGTCAGATTTAAAAGCAAAACAAAGTCTTGACCCAATTTTGGTTGAGTTGAAGGAGGTTGTGCTAAAAAGGTCCGTTCAGGCTTTCTCCCAAGGGGCGAAATAGTATGCTTAGATATTAAGGTCGGTTGTCTGTTCCTAATGTTGATGACTTGAGAGAGAAATTTTTTGTGGAATCCCATAGTTCTCGGTATTCCATTCATCTGTGGGCCACCAGGATGTATCATGATTTGCGGGAGCTCTATTGGTGGAATGGGATGAAGAAGGATATTATGGAATTTGTGGTTAAATGCCCGAATTATCAACAAGTGAAAGTTGAGCATCAGAAACCAGGTGGTTTGGCTTAAGACATTACCATTTCTACATGGAAGTGGGAATATTTGAATATGGACTTCAATATGGGTTTAGCTCGTACACATCGTCAGTTTGACTCGATTGGGTTTATTATGGACAAAATTACAAAATCGACTCACTTTCTTCCCATTAAGACTTAAGTCTCATCAGAGGATTATGCCAAACTTTATAATAGAGAAATGGTAAGGTTGCATGGAGTGCCTTTGTCCATTATCTCTGATCGAGGTACTCGATTTGCATCTTAGTTTTGGAAGTCATTTCAGAAAGGTCTAGGTACCCATGCCAAGCTTAGTACGGCCTTTCATCCTCAAATTGATGGGCAAGCAGAGCATACTATTCAAACTTTGGAGGATATGTTAAGAGATTGTGTAGTTGACTTCAAGGGTAATTGGGATGATCAGTTGCCTTTGATTGAGTTCACATATAATAATAAAACTATCATTCAAGTATTGGTATGGCTCCATTTGAGTCTCTTTATAGTAGGAGGTGTAGATCTCCTATAGGTTTATTTGAAGTAGGTGAGGTTGCTTTGATATGTCCCGTATTGGTACATAGGCTATGGAGAAAGTTCGTCTTATTAGAGAAAGGTTGAAAATAAATAAAAGGCAACAAAAGTCTTATGCCGATGTTTGAAGAAGGGATCTTGAGTTTGATGTTGGTGATTGGGTTTAGTTGAAAATTTCACCTATGAAGGGTGTCATGAGGTTTGGAAAGAAGGGGAAGCTTAGTCCCCGATATGTAGGCCCATATCAGATTTTGAGGCATATTGGTAAATTTGGTTATGACCTTGATTTTCCTAATGACTTTGCATCGGTACATCAAGTAATCCATGTTTCCTTGTTGAAAAAGTGTGTTGGAGATCCGACATCTATTATTACTTTGGAATATTTTGGAGTTAAAAAGAATCTTTCTTTTGATGAGGTTCTAGTTGAGATTTTAGATCGGCAAGTTTGAAAGTTGAGGATTAAGGAAGTTGCATCCATAAAAGTGTTGTGGAGGAATTAAGTGGTCGAGGGTGCTACTTGGGAGGACGAGGACGATATGATGTCCCTATGTCCTCATATATTTCACTCCATTCCTACTCTAGCTTGAGGTATTTTGCTCCTCGTTGTTCACTATTTCACATTCATGTGTCTTAGTCATTCCTATGTTTTCTCATGCATGCACATTCATGAAAATCTGATTTTTTGAGAATATGATTTAGTTTGATTGATTGCTTCATCATTATGTACATTCATTTAGGATTGCATGTATGACTTATGAAATGATGCTTCGAAAATGCTCTAGCTTGGAGTCGGTTTTCTCCTCAGAATATGTGCATTTATGTAATTGCGTTCATGTTTGGTTGTTACTTTCTCTCCTACTCTATTCATGCTATCTTGAGTTCTATTCGAGGATGAATGTTCCCAAGGGGGAGAAATTGTAACACCTCAGAAGTTGAAAAGTCAAAAGGAAAAAAACAATGCAGAAAATATGTCTGAGACTTGTTCGATGAGTCCAACCTACGGACCTTAGGAAGTCCTACGGGCCATAAGAAGGGAACCGTAGATCAAGAGTACAGTTTTGGAAAAATCAAGTTTCAGTACCTCATTCGACGGTTGACTAGAACGGCTCGTCAATCTTTGTATGCGTCGTAGCTTGGTCTCATAAATTGGTCCCAGACTTGGTAAAGTTTTGAGGGTTAAATTGGCTGCTACAGTTGGTGTCTACGGACTGTAGGAAGACCTACAAGTCGTAGACATGTTCTGTCAAAAGTTGGTCCAAGTTAAAGGGTTTCTTAACTTTTGTACGGTCGGTTGACCAGGACAGTCCAAACCGTAGAAGAGTTCGATAGTTATTTTTAAGGGGATTTTGGGTCTTTTCCCTAAGTGATTAATGCCTAAACTAAGTCGTATTGGTCCTGATTCTAAGCAGATGGGAAAGCAAAGTGCCTTATTTAGACCTTAGAAGATATGTTAAGGGCCTGTGTGATCAATTTCAAAGGGAATTGGGATGATCACCTACCTCTTATTGAGTTTGCTTACAACAATAGTTACCACTCGAGCATCCAAATGGCTCCTCATGAAGCTCTTTATGGGAGAAGATGCAAATATCCTATTGGATGGTTTGAAGTTGGTGAAGTAGGGTTGATAGGACCAGATTTGGTTCATCAAGCTATGGAGAAGGTGAAAGTGATTCAAGAGAGGTTGAAAATAGCGCAGAGCTGTCAGAAATCCTTCACCGATGTTAGGAGAAGGGAGTTAGAGTCTGTAGTAGATGATTGGGTTTGTCTTAAAGTTTCACCCATGGAAGGTGTTATGAGATTTGGTAAGAAGGGGAAGCTTAGTCCCCGATATATTGACAATTACATAATATCGAAAAGGGTAGGTAATACAGCTTAAGAGTTGGAGCTACCACAAGAGTTAGCCGCGGTTTATCTGGTGTTTCACATCTCTATGTTAAAGAAGTGCATGGGTGATCCTTCATTGATCATACCAACTAAAGATATTGGGATCAAGGATAGTTTATCTTATGAAGAGATTCCGGTTCAAATTCTAGATCGCCAAGTTCGCAAGTTAAGAACAAAAGAGGTAGCATCAGTCAAAGTTCTTTGGAGGAACCAATTTGTTGAAGAAGCTATTTGGGAGGTTGATGAGGATATGAAGAAAAGATATCAACATCTCTTCGAATCCGGAGAAGTTCCGAATTAAGGTACTAATCCTTTATTAGTATTTATTATAAGTTGGCATGTTGTTTTGCATTTGCTTGTGGGTGCTTGAACTAAATGTTGCATGTTACACCCTTAGGCTAGTAAGAGTAATCTCATTCGAGGAAGAATGTTCCCAAGGGGGAGATATTGTAACATCTCGCAATTTGAAATAACTAGGAATAAGCTACTAATTGGAAATAGTCATTTTTGGAAAGAATGAAAATCTGGAAATTTTGTCAAGTTAGAATAAGTTAAGTGTTGGTCAACTTCAAATGTCCATAACTTCTAGATCAAGATGAGTTATAGGTACATCTAGATATGATATGAAATCTCTTGGAATGATCTTTCCAACACCGCTGAGTATGTGTGATTCCGAGTTCGTATTAGTGAGTTATCCCCTAAGGAAGTTGGGTTGTTGGAATAAGGAAAGTCCAATCCGAATTTTGGAAGGGTAGTTTGGTCTTTTCCTTGCCCAATTATTTTATTTGGTTTTTGTTAATTTAGTTAGGGTCTAATCAGAATTAGATCAGTTTACGCTTTTACCAAAATATGCTACGGCCTGGAGAAAAGAGAAAAGGTGAGGAGAAAGGAGAAGAGAAGCAAGATTCGTCGAGTTTAGCTTGTGAATTTTGTCGGGGATGATCCCTACAAGGTATGTGAGATCACATAGCATTGGGTTAGTTTACCCACGCTCCAATCATGATTCAATTTTAGCGATGTTATTAGATTTGAAAGTAAATCCTTGAGTTCTTGATGAAATTCCCTTGAATTCTTGTGGGTTGTGTTGTTGGAGTTTTCTTGAGATTTATTCATGTTGTTAGTTGTGTTTTCCGATTTGAATCTGATGTATATTGAGCGTACAAGTGATTCTAAGTGTTTGGGGAAAGAACCATTGAAGTTTAGAGGGTTTAGAGCTGAAAAACAAGCAAGAAAAGTAGTCAAACACCTGGGGATAAGGGTGGGGCGTCGCGCCAGCCAGCGTCCCCCAAAGAGGGCTCTGAACTTTCACCCTTGGGGTGCTGCGCCAGCCAGCGCCCCCCAGGGAAATCTCTGAACTTTGTCCTCTGGCTCCCCGCGCCTCTCAGAGCGCCAGGGACGCTAATCTTTCCCATTTCTTTCCAACCTTTTAGTACTTCTTCTTTAGCAATGTACCTATGTTTTCTAGTTGATTCCAACACTCTAAGGTAAATATAAACATCATGAAATCATCCATAAACATGAGATCATGAACCTTGAATCCATAATCCAATTCAAGGAAAGTTAAGATCAAAGTCAAGAGAAGTAAGAGTCAAGTCAAGAGAAGTTCTTAGAGTTTTCCGAATGTTCTAACTTTGTTTTAAGACTTAAAGTTCAAGTTGAGTAAAGATTAAAGAGTAAAGTTTGAAGTTCATTTCTTCAAAAGTATATGGGGACTATGTATTCACAAAGGGTTAAAATGTTTTCACATTTAAATAAGAAAGGAAACCTCGATTTCCAAAGAGCCTTCAGGCAAGTTTTCAGAAAAGAGTAATCGCTTTATAAATGAAGAAAGAGTGGAAACTTTGATTTCCAAGATAACCTTTGAACTAAGTTTTTGAGCACTGATATCAAATCACAGAAAGAAGTATGTTTTTATAAACATAAGAGCTAATATCATATTTTTGGGAGTAGTATTGAGCACCGATATGGGGGAGAGTTCAGACAACTCACAACCCCCATAAACCATGTAGCCATCATTGGTAGAAAAGGGTCATACTTTTTAGATGATTCCTTTAGTGCCTTTTAGCATAGACTAGTGGATCCACTTAGTAGTTCAAGTTTTATACCCTCGGCAAGGTATAGGACAGCCCTGGGAGCGTGAGGCAAAACGATGTATCATCACAATAGCTATTACGTGATGGTTGTCGGTTAGAGAAACTCCCACAAGAATCAATTGTATGTTTAAATACATAGTTTATTTGTATTTTTACATACATCTCAGAGCTATATGTATCTCCACATGTTTAGTCCTTTGCATGGAAAACTGGATTTTCAGCCAAGCGAATTGCTGACTGATTATCACAGTACAGAGGAACTTCATAGCTTACTGGTTGCCTTAGATCCTTCATCAACTGCACAAGCCATGTACTTTCCTGAGCTGCAACTATACTGCCCGATACTCTGCTTGAGTTGTTGGCAGCGATATTGTTGCCTGCCTTTTGCTGCACCAAGAAATTGCTCTGGCTCCAAGCTTAAACACAAAGCTAGTAGTTGAATGACGGGTATCATGGTCTCTTCCATAATCAGAGTCATAGTATCCGATCAGTTTGCATTCTTTACCTTTCTTATACAACAAACCATAGTCAATCGTACTGCTTACATATCTCAAGATTCGACGAACTCTATCCAAATGAGACTTCTTTGGACTTTGCATGTAACGACTCATCACACTGACTGCGTAAGAGATGTCGGGTCTTGTTAAAGTAAAATAAATCAAACTACCCACCAATTGCCGATACATTATTACATCTTCCAAGTCTTTCCCTTCATGAGCACACATCTTAACATTTGGATCCAGCGGTGTTGAGGTTGGTTTGCAATTGAACATCCCAAACTTCTTAATAGATCTTTGGAGTATTTTTACTGATGCAAGCAAAGTCCTTCTTCACTATGATCAACCTCCAAGCCAAGAAAATTGTTGAGATTTCTGAGTTCCTTCACCTGGAAGCGTACTGACAAACTCTCATTTGTCCAGAAAATTTCTTCTTAACAATCTCCAGTTAGGATTAGATCATCCACATATACTAGCACAATGGCTAGTTTTCTACCAACAATTTTCACAAAGAGGTTGGAATCTGATGCTTCTACTGAAAAACCACTATGAGTAAGAAATTCAGAAATCCTACCATACCATGCCCTTGGCGCTTGCTTTAATACAGATAGCACCTTTCAAAGCTTACACATACATTCATGATAATCGTGACTCTAAAAATCCATTGGTTGACACATGTAAATCTCTCGATCCAACTCTTCGTATAAGAATGCATTATTTACATCATCTGCCAAAGGTTCCAATCTTTACTAGATGCAAGTGCAAGTAAAACCCAGACAGTAGTAAGCTTTTCCACTGGTCTAAACGTTTCATCATAGTCTAGTCCATATTGCTGAGAAAAACCCCGAACTACAAGACGAGCTTTGCGCCTTTCAATTGATTTATTTATGTGATGCTTTATCTTGTAAATCCATTTACAGGAAATAGGTTTGGCATCCCTTGGTTTTGTCACGATCTCCCACCTTTGATTCTGTTCTAGTGCAAAAATTTCCTCCTCCATAGCTTTAATCCACTTTGGATTCTGGAATGCTTCCTCAAAAGTTTCTAGTTCATTTTCATTTTCATATACAATTATAAATTTAATAGAGTCACAAACTCGCTAAACCACTAACTAAGTCCATGTTGGAATGTATGCGTCCACTATCAATCAACAGACCAGGTCCCTTGACTAAGCAAGAATAGTAATTAAAAGTAAACAATGAACAGAAGACAACACACCAATTTACGTGGAAAACTCCTTGCTCAAGGGAGTAAAACCATGACCTGTCACACAGGATTTTCAACTGTTTCCAGTAATCTCTTCAAGCAAAACTGAAACACAGATACAACACCAAATGAGATTAAGCTATTAATCTCAAAGCTAAGTAATAACCCTATTACTTAATGAGCCTAAGATGATACCACACTATCCACTAAGCTATCAACCCTAGATAAGTTAGTCTTCAACTTAGAAGATACAACACTACCCACTAAATCAACTAGCTCCTAGATGACTTTGAATTTGACTAAGCAGATATAACATTGGCCACTAAATCAGTTAACTCTAATCGATTTAGACTTTTAAAAACTGAACAAAAGATCTAAATCCTTTATAGATTAGGAACAAATTTACAATGTAAGCACGGAAGTATAATCCTAAGATAACTAGACAGCTTGCAGCTCTATCAAGTCTTGTTGCTCTTGAGGATATTACTTCCTGATAGATGTAGTTTTTGCTTGTATTCTTGAGAATTTTCAAGATGCAAAAAATGAGGTTATGTCTATTGAAATGAACCTTATAAAATGATAGACACAAAGCTTAAACTCAACAAGGACGCTTCAGCACTCTATCAGGTCCTTTTGTTGAGTTGCGCACCTTTCTTCCATGAAGATGGCCTTCTATTCAAGCGTATGAATTTTTAGAGAAAATCGAAGTTTTTGTTTGCCAAATCTTGAGTTTGTGTTTTGGAGAAGAGAGTATATAAAAATGGGCACAAACCCTTAGGATAAGGCCATTGGCAGAAAGCCTAATGTTATGAAAAGTTGTGCACCAACCACATTAGAGGTGGCAGCCTTTTGACAGCTGTCTTTTCGTCCTTTTCTCGTACGCAGACTTTTCGAGACCAGGTCCCTTGCTACATTCTTTGATGCTTGAGTTCTTGAAAAAGACTTGCTAGCTTTATCTCTTCTTGAATGAATAATGTTGTTTGTTTATTGTTGTATATACCAGTTACCAACAAGGGTTTTGACCACTTAAGCAAACAACTTCGTTCACCCTTCCTATTGGTGAAGTACGCTACACATCTCACCAACCAACCTGACAAGACAACTATAACAATAGCTTTAAAGCTATGCACCACTTTGAATCTGGATGGAAGTACTTTGCCAACGACCGGGTCCCTGTATTTGTGAGGATCATCAATACACTGGAATATAACAGTCCACTAACCTAACTCTCCTAAACTTTGGGAAAAGCTATCTACTACTCTAGAAAATAATAGAACACCCATGTACTGATAAAATATCAAATTAACAACTAAACTAAAAATAGTTATACTACAGAATTGGTCAAATTAAACTAGGAATGATGTTGTCAACTTTAACACCTTGGGAGGTAGAGAGGTTGTTTTCCATATAACCTCGGCTTAAGGAAAAGCCTATCAAAGTAGATAAAAAAAGAAAACATTTGTGTAATCCCATAAGTGATGTTTAGGGAGGGTGGAGTCTAGATAGACCTCACTCCTACTTTGGGAGGTAGAGGGACTAGCTTTACTGAACCAAAAAAAACATACATAGTGTAATCCCATAAGTGAGGTCTGTGTAGGATAGATTATACATAGACCTCACCCTAACCTTGGGAGGGAGAGAGTTATTTACAATAGATACTCTGCTCAATCAAAACCATATCAACGAAGATCTAAGGAGGGAATATTTACATAACTATGACAACAAACCAAAAAAAGGAAATCCATAAAAGATCTTACTTTTTCCCTTCATAGAACAAGTGATAACTCTATTAAGGATAAGCATGGAAAAGCTGTAACATCTCGCAATTTAAAATAACTAGGAAGAAGTTGAGCATTGGAAATATTCATTTTTGGAAAGAATTAAAAACCTGAAAATTTGTTTAAGTTAGGAAAAGTTGAGTCTTGGTCAACTTCAACCGTCCATAACTCCAAGCTCAAGATGAGTTAGGTGTACTTCCAGATATGTTTGGAAAGCTCTTGGAATGATCTTTCCAACCCACTGAGTTTGCGCAATTCCGAGTTCATATGAGTTAGTTAGCCCCTTTGGAAGTTGGGCTACTGGATTAAGGAAATGTCCAATTCGGATTTTTAAGGGTGTTTTGGTCTTTTCCATACCCTATTATTTTAATTCATTTTTGGTGAATTAATTAACGGTCAAAACTGAATTGGTTCAGTTTAGGCAATTGGAGATATACGCTAGGGTTCTTGGAGAAAGAACGCAAGAGGAGAAAAGAGGAGAAAGAGTAAAGTTAGTCGATTTCGTGGAGAATTGCTTGTGGATTTCGTCGGGGGTGATTCCTACCAGGTATGTGAGGCTTTCATAACAATGGGATCGTTCTCCCACGTACCAAACATATTTATTCCAGCATGGATTCGTCCTAAAATAGTTTGAAAGTTGGTGTTTTTGATACCTATTCTTATTTTTGATGTTTTTCTTGAATTTGGCTGATATGGGGAAGTTTCTGAGATCGTTACGTCGTATTATAGAGTCATTTCAAGTTAGGTTCTTGGGTACATTTTCTGGGTATCTTTATTTAAAAGAAATTTGAGAAAAATAACCGAGTTTGGGCGAATTGGGGCTGGAAAACGAAGAAAAAATTTTGTCGGTCGAAATTTGTCAGTGGTGGCACGTCGCGGAGCTGCTTCCCAGTTTTGGGAAAGTTTGTTTCACGTCGCGGAGCCATCACGGACTGTTCTACCTAAAAATTTATTTTTGAAACCAAAATTTAAATGCCTCTCCGCATTGCGGACCCACTCTCACATTTTGATAATTCGACCTTTTCTCATGTTTAGCTATCTAAATTTATTCCTAAACATCATGAAATATTTCCTATCACAAATCTTGATCCTTGAATCCATAAATTTAATTCAAGGAAAGTTATGAGTCAAGTCAAGGGAATTCAAGAGTCAAGTTAAGAGAGGTTCTTAAAGTTTTCCAAAAGTCTTTTGCGAACGTTTTAACTTTGTTTTGAGATGTAAGTTTTGAGTTGAGAAAAGAGTAAAGATTGAAGTTATTTCTTCAAAAAGAGTATATCGGGACTTTGTATTCCCAAAGATTAAATGTTTTCACATTTAAACAAGAAAAGAAACTGAGATTTCAAAAAAGAGCCTTGGTGCTAGTTTTTCAGTAAAGAGGAAACTTTGATTTCCAAAATAGCCTATGACTTAGTTTTTCAGTAAAGAGGAAACTTTGATTTCCAAAAGAGCCTATGAGCTAGTTTTTCAGTAAAGAGGAAACTGAGATTTCCAAGAGAGCTTATAAGCTATGTTTTGAGTAATTATCTCAAACCAAAGAAACAATTTGTTTTTACAAACGCATGAGCTAAGTATATTTTGAGAGTAGTATTGAGCACCGTTATGGGTGTGAGTTCATATCAACTCAAGTCACCATAAACCATGTAGCCACCATGGGTAGAAAAGGGTCATACTTTTTAGATGAATCCTTTTCGCATAGACTAGTGGATCTACTAAGTGAGTTAGGTCCTATACCACGACAAGGTATAGGATGGTCCTTGGCAGCGTGAGGTAAAGTGTTGTATCACCACTTAGGCTCATAGTGGTGGTTGTCGGTTAGAGAATCTCCCCTAGAAATTATATTATTTTCTTATATGAGCAAAGTTGAGTTTGTTACTGCATTTTCTTTAACAAACTAAGATGTTTTCAACTGTTTTATAAGCTTTATATATTGCATGTGTTTTATTGCTTTATATTTGAGTTAAGTTATTCAGAAGTTGAGAAGAGCCATGTAAGTGTTTCATTCAGAATCTTTTCAAGCCTATATCTTCTATTAGCATTCTAACTCACATACTCGTACATTCAATATACTGATGCCAGTTGGCCTGCATTGTATTATGATGCAGACGAAAAGTAATCATGATCAACATCCAATGCTTTGTTGATCGAGTAAGCACTCAGAGTCAGTTGTTGAGCCTCCTAGCTTTCCGGAGGATCCTTTTATTGCCTTCAGTATGTTAGTTTATTAGAATGTCGTAGGCCTATCTCGACATCCATCTCAGTTGTTTTAAAGGCTTCATAGATGGTCAGTCAGATGTTATTTCATGAGTCTTTACTTTTCCTTTTCAGTTAAGTTGAGACTTGAGTTGCCACTTTGGCAGTGAATGTTATTATTATACATTCTAAGTTATATTTTGAGCATTTGAGAAGCTGTTTAATCCAAAGAAGAGACTCCTACAACAATTTCAACTCCTTCTCTCTTTATACAATGGTTGTTGGTTGCAGTAACTCATAGTATTTATTTTATTTACCTCTTGTTACTAGTTTGAACAGGACTTCTACTATGTGGAGCACATTTAGGAATAGTTATAGTTCCTATTATCTAGTATTAGTTAGTTGTAGATCATGTGTAGGTGGTGGCCTGCACTTTAGCATCAGTTGGTTGAAGATTATATATAATAGCTTTTTGCCACACTAAATAAAAATATATTTTTACCTTTTCATCTTAATCTTTATAATTTAAAGCCACAAAGGTAATGGAGGAAGCAGGGCTAAACTATGTGCACATACAAGGATCAACAGGTTTCTCCGTGAAGCAAGTCTATACAAAGCTTAGTGGTACTTCTTAGAAAGTCTAGTGGCGGAGACTTGTATGTTATAATTATGGAGCACCGAAATGTATTTTCATACTCTATCTAGAAATTCTCAATAGGATATACACCAGGGATAGGCTGTTAAAAGCTAATGATGATTGATCGGAATGTCTGCCCTTTGTGTGAAGCAAATGAGGAATCCATTGTGCACCTGTTCTTTAAATGTTCCTTTTATGCTACTGTTTGGAACAAATTTTTGTGTTGGCAAGGTTATAATCGAAACACTATGGAATGGACAGAGAAAGTAAAATGGATGGTGAATAATGTCAATTAAAGAATGCTCATGACTTGTTTTGGACTACTGCAGCTGGAGTAGTGTATATGATTTGACATAAGAGAAACAATCAAGTTTTCTAGAATAAGAAACAGAAACCATGATGCTCTCTTAAGGCTAATTGTTCAAATGGTGGCGATATGAGGCAGTTTGAAGGCCAAGCTAGCATGCCGAATTGCTGATCTTAACTACTATCCTTGAACTTAGCTCTTGATTATCTTTCATCGTTATATGTTGTTGTTATTTATATGTAGGGACTATCTCAAACAGCCTTACATGTGTATATTATTACTTACTTTGGTATATAATGTTATTATTACCAAAAAAAGAGTAGCAAAATTCACCCAAACTTGATATTTTTCTAAATAAGCAAAAAATTGCAAATTGTAACATCACTGTAATGTAATATTCAGCAGCATCCATTAGAAGAACAATCTATAACATCAGATGCTATCTCACTGGTCTCTTGGTATGCACTTAATGACATCCGAATCACCTGAGTTAGATACACAGAACACAAAAAGGTTAAAAATTCCCTTGAACTATTCTAGATTGAACAAAAATGTCCTCTCTTGTTGTTCAATATTGCATAGTTTAAGTACATTTTTACCCTTTTCCGTAAAAAGAAAGTACTTCAAACATCATAGAAAAAATCCACATTCATTCTACTATTATGATTTATTAATCAGACCATTAGATTTTTTAGTCAATTGATCTCATGTAGCAATATTTATTTTTTGTTGCATTTCATCTCAATGCTCATTCTTAGAAACTATAACAAAACTAAGGAGGACCTAGTCATTCTAAATGTCCTAAAACTTTAAGCCTTTGGCAGGCAACCATATCCAAAGGAAGCATGAGTTTAAAAAACAATTGATTTTTTTTGGAATTCTCTATAATTCATAACCATTTTTCTTTGTTTAGGTTCCCGAAGATCAAACACATTTAATGATTTTGGGTGTATTTATATGTTCATTTACTATATTTTGCCGGCATGTAACTTTAGTATTAAGAGCATTCTATATTCTATTTGTTATATTTTAATTGCTATTGTGATGATGGTGCACTAAGTCATGTAAAGTTAATATCTCCTATGGTCACTCAACTAATAGTTATTTCAATAGAAAGTCACTACACTTTCTTTTGTAACCACAAAATAACTCAACTAAGGATTTGTCTCACAGAAAATCACTTAGCTTAGAGTTATTTTCAGAAAAAGGTCACTTAAGTTTCTTTTATAACTTCAAATTCACTCAACTATGAATATTTTATCTACAAAGCCACTCAACTATGGATATTTTGAAGGTGCAAGAGGGGGGTGAATTGCTCTTTTTTTCATTTTTCTTCTTTGATTAATGGACTTGTGAGATTCACTAGTTGACTATTAGACAAGAGATAAATACTCAAAATGAAAGTGCAGAAAATAAGATTGACACAACATGTTTTTATACTAGTTGGGATCCAATGTGGATCTTACATCTAGTCCCCTTGGGCTGCGAGCGTGTTCTCTTCTAGCCTTCTGAATCTTTCTGATGAGTACAGGTTTAGAGTATAGTTCCTATGTCTACACTCAATCTTTTTCTTTCTTTTTCTCTTTTGATACATAGCCTTACCAACAATGTTTTACTCTCATCTCTTTCTTGTTTACACATTAAAACTATGTAATACAATGCTTGTTAAAAGTAGAGTAGAAAATGTGTAAAGATTCAGACTCAATGTATGATTCTCTCCTTGGCATTCCTCGAGCTTTTATAGAGAGTCAACACTTGAATGTTCTTTTTGTGAAGAGATAGCAACCCAAGAGAATTGTTCCTTGGAAAGAGGTGATTGGGAATCCTTCTTTCCAAGAATAAAGCAAAGGCTAATCTTCAACTTCCTTTTTTAGCGAGATTGATCGCAGTATTTACTCCTTGATGATTGATAACACTCAACTACAATTCAAAGTGTAGGCGACTGCTAACAAGTATAAACCCAACGATGAGTTAGGGTCGATCCCATAGGGAGTGATATGGTAAAGAATTAAAGTACGAAGTAAATAAGTGTTCTAATCTTTTGTAGAAGTAAATGGCTACGCAACATAAAATAAATCAAGGAGTTTCAATTATCAATATCAAAGGGGGAATTCAGTAACCAATTGCTAACAAAAACAATTAACATAGGATTTGAACGATTAGAAGGTGGACCTTAGGAGTGTGAGAAATCGAATACAAATTTCACTTAATGGGTAATTATTAATTGCTTTAAGTTGTTGAATCTCAATGGGTAGGATAGGTTTTGAATAAAATTGCTATATCTCGATCGACTTTCATATTTCAAGTGAGTTCTTCCGAACCTCAACAAGCTTAACAATACAACGCAACCCAATTCCTTAATTAAACTAACTTTCTCAAGCAAGGTTGTAAAGACACAAATTAATACAACTATCAGTCATTCATTCTACTCTAAGCATCTTTCTCAAGCAAGCATAGAGAGCTAAGCTAGAGCCGAATTTGCAACTTCAGCTCATCAACGAAACATGAATAAACAATTGAAATCATTTTAAAACAACATTAAATTCAACAATTAACAATACCCATAATCTAATTTATGTATTCGATTACATGATCACACCCCTAAAAGAAGGGGTTTAAACCAAACATAGAAAAAGTAAGAAATTGTTACCGAAAAGATTATCCATCCGAATTGTTAACATTCTGCAATGCTCAATGCCAAAATTAAGACTAGGATCCAAAACCTCAAATCTAAGATCCAAAATCCTCTCCAAGAGTGTTCAATAATGTAAAAGTATATGAAAAGCTCTCAAAACTGGGGAATACACTCTGTGTCGAACTTTTTTTTCTCTTTTCAAAAAAAAATAATTTATGAGCTTTCAAAAACTTCCCAACATCTCAGCACAAAGTCTAATCAGTGACATTAGTCAAGATTTTCAAATGACTCAGGGATCCACCGAAATGCGCGTGTTCTCTCCTTTTAGCTTGACTCTTGCATCCAATTGTTCTGGAAGATTTGGCAAGCTCGGTCATTAGCGCCGTTTCATTCGGTGCATCTCCAAAGTTTATTTTTAGTCACCAAGTTTGTTTGATCCATAAGCTACTTCGCTTGAAGATTTGGCGAGCTGCAGGCTCACTCGGCGAGTCACCGAGTGGCTTTTGGGATCTCCAACTTCTCTTTTCTTCAACTTTTCCAACTTTTTTGCTCCTTTCCGTATTGTGATGTCCTTGCCTTGTTTTTAAGCCTTTATTGTTGCAGATAAACACATTAACATCAGTTATGAGCACAAAATAGGCATTGAAGACACTATTTCATTGAATAATGAGTCGAAATTCCCGACACATCAACACCCCGAACTTAAACTTTTACTTGTCTTCAAGTAAACCACAAGAACAATCAGGCCAACAGGGATGTCTACATGTATTTCTTCGTGAGACTCAACATGAATGGACACAAGGTTCAATCCACACATGCAATGCTCAATTGTGCACTAAAAGTTCCAAACTATGACTAGCCATCATCAAATAGAGTTCAAGCTCACAATGCTCATTTCAAAATGCAAATTCATGCCCAACAAGAGAATTCGAATGTCCTCACATCAAGAATGATTCCATGCTCTCACAAATTCAATCAAAGATCGCAAATAAGGAATCGAAATAAACTCTCACACTCCTAATGAGAAAAACATTCACGACTTTACCTATAGGCTTGCCCTCGTATTTTCCGACCAACACATCACTCAGCTCATGCAAGACCAAAAAGGTCTTTTAAGGCATGTAATTGGGTTGAGGGTAAGTGTATGGTCATTTTGGCTTAGTGACTTCTACCTTCATGAAGAATGACTCAAATTTCATTTCTTTTCCTTTTCTTTCATTCTTTTCATCTTCAGAACTCATCTTTGGCCTATTCATAGCACACAACTTTTTTTGTTATAGCTCATCGGACACCCTTTTTATCTCCACAACAGTGCACAATGGATACAAAGTTCTCATTTCTTTGTTTTATTTTTCTGTTTTTCTTTTTTTTTATATGGAGGGGTTCCATCGTTTTCCAAACATGCCTTAAAGGATGAATTTCACAAACTTCTTGCTCGATTTGTTTCCTAATTCTTACCGCACCCCCAACATAGAATTTTGGACTAAGTTGGCTATTCAAACAAATCAATACTCTATGAAGGGTTTAGGTGGGGAGGACAACGCCATTTACGTTCATGTTTCATCCAAACAAAAGGTAAGGCTCAAATGGTGCCAAATTAGATCCATATGCTCACAAGGTGGTCACACAAATGTATAACAATTAGGCTCACTCTAAAAAAATTATACCTCAGATCATTTCCTTCATTCACTAATGCTGGTCAACTGGACCAACAGAGAAAGTTCTAGGTATCATCTTGCACATATTTCGAGTAAACCTCACCCTACAAGGCATTCAACACAATCATTGATCATGACACTACAAGTTAAGCTCACGTGCAACAGTCGTTGCAAGAGTCACATCGACAATCCGACTAGTCACTATGAGATGCTAAGAGTTCACACAAGATTTATGTAATTCAAATTGCCTCGTTGAACTCGCACAAACATATTGTTCATCAAGTGAAATATTCAAGTCATCAATATTGATCGCAACCGACACTCAAATGTAATATAGAACATCAATCACATCACAATCAAGAGAAAGACTAATGATTCAAAGACAATGTTCATTATTAAAGAAATCATAGAGAGGTATCAATAAAAACAACAAAATATCCCAAAGAACGAAAGAAAAACAAAATACAACCAAGAGGATAGGTATCAAGATACCTTCACCCCACCAAAAGAATTAAACAATGTCCTCAATGTAAAATAGAAACTGAAAGTATCAACAATGCATAAAATGGAGGGAGAGTAAAAATCCCTATGTCAGGCAAGACGTGAGGTGAAATTTGGGTCGCAGGGGAGGCATCGCCCTAGGCATCAGTACCCGGCTCTACTCCAACACTGGGCGGCTGTGTGTCAACCTCCTCCGTGGGTTGAGTCACTAGACCCAATCATAGACGTGTCATGTAGGGAAGTCTTTGTGACCATTTGGACCATGTAACCCTCTAAATCCTCTAAGTCCTCATACACTGCCTCTTCATGAGCCTCTAGCTCCTCCTCATCCATCTTGACTGTGTTGTACTCTCCATCATCATCAGTTGCTGTAGCATCTCCGGTCACAGTAGCCGAAGGGATCTCAGAAGCAGCTGGCATATTCGAACTGGGGTCCTTAGAACATATACATTGCCGCACAGTATCGAGATGTTAGTGGACTTCAACTTGTCCACATCATGTTGGAGTCCAGCAATATCATCCTTCGAGGCTGTAAAATTAGCGGGCAGTCTACCACTCTGCTCACATGCTTCAATGCAAGCGGTGAGAGCATCCAATGCTAGTCCATGGGCCATATTTAGCTCATGGTGTTCCCTCATCTTCTCCCGAATGGGAGTCAATCCAGCCGCTATGGCTCTATCAATCATAGATGGGACAGCAACCTCAACTTGAGAAGCCCGCACATCAGCCGAATGGTAAAGGTTTCCCATTTTGTAGATCATGGCCTACATTAAGGGGAGGATGTGAAGCACTAGTGGGAGATGGTGCATCAGAGGTGGAGGAGCTAGGTATACTTGTCGGCTCAACTGCCGGAGTAGACTGAGTAGTGTCGGCCTCCATTGACTTTACATCGGCAACCAGAGAAGTGTCTACCAGAGCCTTGTTCTTCCTCTTTGCTTCATATTTCATGTATTCAGCCCCAATTCGATGAATGTAACAAGACGAGGAAGGAGTAACCTTGACATCCATTTTTTCCACAAAGGGTACACCCCCTCGGCGACACAAAGCGCTGATCAGAATTGGGAATTGAAATGAGGTTTCATTTTGCTTATCCCTCATAGCCCTCTCCTAGGCAACAATAGCCGCAAGACTTAGCCGCTTCCAGTCGATAATACAGTCAAGAAGTGTAGCCTTCAGATGCCGGATGATAGACTCATTCTGCGAAGGCATCAAGGTGCTGCTGATGAATCAAAACCATTATTGAGTCCCAATGTTTAAATCCTTTTTCTCAATCACAACTCCCGCCTCTATCCATGGGGGAGTGGCATCACTTAGCAAAGGGGCAAGCCATCCCTTCAAATCTTCTAACGTCTTGGTTTTGACCCTATCGGCAAAAGAGTAGATAGTCCGGACTTTGCAATTTAGCTCATCATTACTGTCTGTCTCGCTGCACTTTACCTTCTTACCCCGAACCTCTACATAGTCAACCGGTGCCATTTACACAACCTTCTTTTTACTATCGCGATCAATTTAGCATGTCCCTCGTAGAACTCCCGAACCCATGAAGGCACATATGGATTCTAGAGCTATGTGAACTGTAGAAATTTATGGAAACGCAGTGTCTCCCACACAACTTGATATATGTCGACCACACCATCCGTGGACAACCGCTTCTCCTCCATAATAGTTTGCAAGCTAGCGACCTTTAGTCCATTCATACACAGAGGAGGATGTACTAGGGCCAGAGGCACTTGAAGTGCCTTAGATACTGGAGGTGTTAGAGGTTCTGGAAGTTGGGTCAATTGATCATAAACTGGTTTAGAATGCAGCTCTGAGTACCTCCATTTTAGAAACTCACCCTCTGTTGCCGGTGTATGTACTGAAGCTCGTGACCCTGCATCTTCCTCACCCTCAAACCTAGAGGAGGAGAAATGGGTGGAGTCAATGCCCATACTATCAGATAAACTCAAACTCAAACTGGTGACCACCTGCTTATTTCACTTGCCATTACCACTCGCCTTAGGAGGTTTTGGCCGAGTAGTTCGGGAAGGCTCAACCTTTACTGTTATCACAACCCCTTTGGCCTTCTTCCGGGGTGGTGGACCTCTTGCTAGTACTTTGGGTCTAGCCATACCTTTCAAAGCACACAAATAAAACACATGTGGTTGAAAAAGGTTAGTGAAATAAAATCTCAAAATATTGTAGATAAACTCGCCAATAAATTCGACGAGTCGCTATGTCCATTCGACGAGTGACAGAGGACTCACCGAATGTTACATAATTCAGCAAAATATAAGGGTAAAAGGGTGAGACCAAAGTTCAATTGGCGAGTCGCCGAACCTATTCGACAAGAAAGAGAGATCTCTCCAAAAGACACCAAAACATTTAGCAAAATCAGGGATCAAGAAGGCGATGCCAGAGCAATTCGTGGGTCGCCGAGTCTACTCGACGAGGAACAGAGCATCACCAAATGTTACAGAAAAAATCACAAATAATTCAGGTCAAATAGGTGATAAGAGAGGGTCATTAGGCGATCTACCGAGTCACTTGGCGAGTTCGACTCAGCTCACCAAGTGGCCCGACGTGTCAAATTCCTAACCCGAATTCCAATTCACAACTAACAACCTATAACAAATAATTCAAGAACAATTCCCAATAATTTTATCTTACCCACGATGAATATCTAAGCCAGGGTACTCAGACTTCCCCCAATTGGTTCAAATTCAACCTAACGATGATTTTTCCCTTAAGGATGACATCATTCAATCTATCATTGGGCAAATTCAAGCCTTTTGGCCAAATTCGGGCTATTCAGACTTAACCCGTACACTACCCAACTTGCAACATCCACAATTGTATCAATTCAAATGCAAAACTCAAACCTTTTAGGTTAAACAAGTTATCTAACATGCTCAATTTCAAATTAAATTTCAACGAGTCATTAGGCACACAATTGATCCATTAACTACTCATTAGTATGCTCGGTATAAATCATGAAATTAAAGTAAATTCGGAAAACCAATCTCAAATAAAGACAAGGAGACACTTAGGTAAAGAGGGGATGATAGACTATTTCAAATTTTGATCACACACGAGGACAATCATGATATTTAAATGAAAAAAGATAATTTAAAGTTTGATTAAAAGAATTCAAAAGTAGAATGGAAGTTTGTTGATCCTTCATTTCACGCCCCAATAGGCGAGTCTTACTAATGTCGTCGAGTGGACATCATCTTGCCAAATTGGGCAGAAAATCAGCTCTTCAGTTGGTTCAAAAAGTGAGCTTGATCGGGCGCCGAGCCACTCGAGGATTCACCGAGTGACCTATGAGCTCGCCCAATTGATTTTCCTCCAAAATTCTAATTTCAACATGCGCATCCAACAAAGATAATTCAAACAACACCAAATAAAACTTGGGTTGCCTCGCAAGAAGCTTCTTATTTAATGTTGTAGCACGACATGGCCATGCATGCAATCCTCAATCTTCGGCTTGACCAAAGTATCACTAGGAAGAGCCCATTTCGGTCTTGGATTTAAGTGAGCAGAGATTTTACCCATTTGAGTCTCAAGCTGATTTATGGAAACCGAATACGAGGTTATCATTTTATTTAGAGAAGAGACATCATACTTCATCTCCTTGAGTACCTTATCCGTTCCTTCTACCTTGTTTAGGATGCGGGAAAGCATATCCTCGGTGCGAATGTTTTTAGGGATGGCCTTTTGTTCTTTTGTCTTTGGACGTTCAGGAGGGGCATGTAGCGATCTTTATCACCATCTCTATCTCTCAAACTTGCCCCTCTATCACGCCAATCTCAATAACAATTTGTTCAACCATCGTCACGATCTCTGTTCCAACCTTGACTCCCGCCTGTCCTTCGATTGCTCGGACAAGAACCCCCTCGCTTGGTTTGACAAAAATTGTACCCCTTCGTTGTATGGCCTCAAA
This sequence comes from Solanum raphanifolium, assembly GCA_036250405.1. Taxonomy (NCBI): domain Eukaryota; kingdom Viridiplantae; phylum Streptophyta; class Magnoliopsida; order Solanales; family Solanaceae; genus Solanum; species Solanum raphanifolium. The sequence goes on along the minus strand of JAJOOE010001261.1, from coordinate 117,093 downwards.
TTGTGTGTCATTAGGACGCATACCACTTCTCGCACTAATCACATTCATAACTTTAGAACCACCTCCCATGACATATTTCGTCAACAAGTCCATTTGGGTCATTATCTTGGCCATATTCTCATCACGTTCTTGGTTCTTTTCATTTTTTCCCTTGGTCAGCCCGAGGTTTAGAAGAGACACTTGATCTTCCCTTGTGAACCATGCACAATTAATTTTGGTAATCTCATCAATCAATGCTGACTCTATGTCAAATGGTTGTCTCATGATTCCACCCCGAATGAGTTGGGCGACGACACCCTTGTTGATGGTGTCAAGACTCTGGTAAAAATATTGCAACAACACATTGTCCGACAACCGATGGGTAGGACATTGGAGAAGCAAATATTGGAACCTCAACCACGTTTCATGGATGGAATCACCATCAATCTGCTGGAAGTTCTCAATATTATCCCTTAAGTTAACCTTCTTCGAGGGAGGGGAGAATCTTTCATAAAACATTTATGTGAGCTCCTTCCAAGAAGTGATAGATTTCCTTAGTAGTTCGGTCAACCACTTCGTTACTTCCCCCGTTAGAGAAAAGGGAAACAAACGGAGTCGGACTGACTCTTGAGTGATGTTCTTGAAGGAAAATGGTCCACACATATCCACAAAATTCTGAATGTGATCATGAGGGTCCTCATGAGCAATTCCCCCAAAGAGACCTTTCATTGGAAACAACTCCAACATAGTACTAGTCACATGAAACAACTCATTGCGCAAAGTTGGAGGCAATCGAATAGCATCAACACTTCCCAACTGATCCATATTGGCATCATGCATGTTTCTGATGTCGTCATTGTTCCCAAGTTGACTAGCATTACTTCCGTTCACACTCATCTCTTCACCTATTTATATCAATCAACAAAAATACAAGAAGAAAATTCTACTACAACAAAACCAGTTCACGAAAATACTTCAATAAAAGAATTCTACACACCACTCCCCGGCAGCGGGGCCATTTTTTATAATGCTCAACAACACTTGTTTCGATTCAAAGTGTAGACAATCTCTAAGAAGTACAAACCCAACGATGAGTTGGGGTCAATCCCACAAGGAGTGATACGGTAAATAATTCAAGTACGAAGTAAAGAAGTGTTCTAATCTTTTGTAGAAATAAAAGGTTACGTGACATAAAATAAATTGAGTTTCAATTATCAATATCAATAGGGGAATTTAGTAACCAATTGCTAACAAAAACAAATAACACAGGATTTGAATGATTAGAAAGATGACCTTAGAAGTGTGAGCATTCGAATACAAATTTCTCTTAATGGGTATTTATTAATTTCTTTAAGTTGTTGAATCTCAATGGGTAGGAAAGGTTTTGAATATAATAGCTATCTCTCGATCAGCTATCATGTTTCGAGTGAGTTCTCACAAACCTCAACAAGCTTAACGATACAAAGCAACCCAATTCATTAATTAAACCCACTTTCTCAAGCTGGATTGTAAAGACACAGATCAGTACAACTACCAATCATTCATTCTACTCTAAGTATCTTTCTCAAGCAAGCATAGAGAGCTAAGCTAGAACCATATTTGCAACATTCAGTTCATCAATGAAAACATGAATAAACAATTGAACTCATTTCAAACAACATTAATTTCAGCAATTAACAATACTCATAAGCTAATTTATGTATTCGATTAAATAATCACACCCCTAAGAGAAGGGGTTTTAGCCAAACATGGTAAAAAGTAAAAATCGTTACCAAAAGGATTATCCATCCGAATTGTTAACAATCTACAATGCTCAATGCCAAAATTAAGACTAGAATCCTAAAACTTCAAATCCAAGATTAAAAAAATCCTTTGCAAGAGTGTTCAGTAATGTAAAAGTATATGAAAAGCTCTCAAAACTGGGGAATACACACTGTCTCGAACTTTTTTGTCTTTTAAAAAATTAATTTATACGCTTTCAAAAACTTTCCAAAATCTCCCCAAGAATTCCAATTGGTGACATTAGTCGGGATCGGTGAACGACTCAGCGATCAACCAAAATGCACGTCTTCTCACCTTTTAGCTTGACTCTTGCATCCAATTGTTCTGTATGATTTGGCGAGCTGGGTCGCTGTCGTCATTCCATTCGGTGCATCGCTGAAATATATTTTCACTCACCGAGTTGGCTTTTTTCATGGGCTACTTCGCTGGAAGATTTGGCGATCTGGAGGCTCACTTGGCGAGTCACCGAGTGGCTTTTGGGAGCTCCAACTTCTCTTTCTTCAGCTTTTCCAACTTTTTCTCCTTTTCGCATCGTAATGTCCTTGCCTTGTTCTTAAGCCTTCATTGCTGCATATAACCACATTAACATCAGTTATGAGCACAAAATAGGTATTGAGGACACCAATTTATTAAATAATCAGCCCTAAATGAGTCGAAATTCCCGACTCCTCAATGATTTTTTATCCTTTCTCAAGATTTGATTGAGGCCAGTTGTTACATAGCCATTTTACACATCATTTGATGGAAGAGCACCTAGTTGTAGCTATTTCAGTTTTCTTGAGTGAGATCCTGATTGCCGCAATTACATGATTTGATTTCCACTAATTATGCCTCCTTTTTGGACATGCTTTATTCTTTTCTGTTTGATAGCTTGATATCCAACAAGGATCCATGATCGTTTATCATTAAAAAAATTCTTGTACTAACATGTTTCACTTAGAAAGTCACCCAACCAATTTAAATTATCTTTAATTAAATTTTGTTGGAATACAATTTTTGTTTTAAACTAAATTAAAATAATAAAATTCTCATTTTTGTTATTTTATTAAATTTTGTTGAAGCACAATTTTTGTCTTTGAACTAATTCACTAAATAAATAAATATATATATTTATATATATATAAGATAATTATTTTAATTATTTTATTTTATTGAAATATAAGTTTTGTTATAGAATATTTTTTAAGAAAATAACAATATACTCATTTTAACTATTTTATTAATTTTTTTGAAATACAACTTTATTTTAGACTAAATTTTAAAATAATAATAAGATGGTCATTTGTAATTATTTTATTAAATTTTATTAAAATGCAACTTTAAATTGAAAATACGCAAACAGTCATTATACTCACTAAAACTTCATGTAAACCTCAAAATGTTCTAAAATCATTTCCAGTTTGCAATAAATAAAGAGTGAACGAAACCAATAAAATTACCTCCTCGTTGTTTCTTCTTAAAGAATTCAATTTACTTCTATTAATGTTACTGAGCACGTAGTATTCAACATTTTCAAAAAAATAATAAGATGTTCATTTTAATTATTTTTAAAAGTTTTGTTGAAACATAATTTTTTGATAATAAGTTTAAAACAGAAGGTTTCCTTTAACTAAACTTAATAAAATAATTAAAATGAGTATCTTATTTTTTTTAAAAATTAGTTCAACATAGTTTAGTAAACTAATTAAAATGAGCATCTTATTATTCTTTTAAAAAATTTGTTTATGAAAAAAAATTGTATTTCAATAAAATGTAATGAAAAATACATTAAAATTGATTGTGGTGACTCTCTAAGTAAAATATTCATAGTTGAGTAACTTTGAGGTTTTGAAAGAAAGTTTAGTGACTTATATGAGAAGAACCCTTAGTTGAGTGACTTTCTATGAAAAAATTCCCTAGTTGAGTGACTTTGAAGTTATAAAATGAAAGTTGAGTGATTTTTCGTAAAAAAAGTTGTTAGTTGAGTGATCATCCAAGATATTAACTCAAGACATGTGATTAGACATTGCAGGGAATTTATGGAAGAATCAAGTATGAGAGCAGAAGTAAGGATGGAAAGCTTGGAAAGAAATAAGAGGAGTACGTGAACGAGCAAGAGAAATTTGGGTTGGGGGCACTGCTGATACGTCGCCCCAGGCCCCAAACTAATGATGCCTAGCACTGGTGCATTGTTGGCGCACCGCGCCAAGGTCAAAACTACAGAAGACTAGTGATGGCGCACTATTGGCATGCCGCACCAAGGCCTAAACTATTGGTGCACTGGTGGCGTGCTACCCCACTGAAGCCCTAACAAAAAATCCTGATTTTATGATTCCGAATTGAAGAAGGAAAAGGGATTACTTTCCCAAACACAATAAATAGAGAATTGTGCCTCTTTTGTATGTTTTTGTCTTCTTTTTCAACTGCAAGAGCAAAGGATATTCACCTTAGGTTTCTTTTCTTCAACTTTTTCTTAGTCATTTATTGGCTTGAAAACAATTATCTTCATGTTTTTTATTAGCATGAGTAGCTAAGAGCCCTTGTTCTGGGGCTGCAGCTACGAATGACTGTTTAACGTTGATTTTATGGATGAAGTTAGTTATCGCTTCAATTACCCTTGTGTTATTCTGTTACTATTTTGAATTTTGATCCACATTAGAATAAATTTATTGTCTTCTTTTGAACTCTGGAGAGGAATAGAGGGATGCAATGTGGAATACAAGGAACATGATCTTTTCTTCTATATTACTTGAATTGATTTGAATCTAGGATAGGGATATACTTAGGAGTCGTGCTTAGTTATGAAACAAGAAGATACCTTAAAGCTCCGCAGTTGATTCCATCTATGTTCGCTCAACTATGTAGTTAGACTATTCACTGGGGTAGTGATTAGAGATCGAGAGATCATGGTCATAATATTGACCTTGTAAATCAATAATTTGATAACCATCTGAAATCCATGAAAGAGATGTGAGGCATGAATTCTTAGTTACGCTGCAGCCCTGGAATTATCCCAACTATTGTGAACAACCAATTTGTAGTCGAAGTAATTAGTTATTCTAATTCTTAAATTCTTACATTCTTTGTTTATAAGTATAAATCAAACTTTTATGGCACACTTGCATTAATTTGTGGGTTTTTAGTGAAAGTTGATAAATACTAATCGTAAGTCCTTTGGGTTCGATAATCCATCTCTTTTAGAGCAATATATTACTTGCGCGGCCAGGTACACTTGCGTGTGCACTTGGGAGCAACACGCTACAAAGATTCATATCTCATAGTCTGAAAAATGATACTGTTAATCTTGTATATGTAACACCCCGTATCCGAAAATAGACCAGATTGCAGATTTCTGGTGTTGCAAGTGGCATTCATGGGCACCATCCACGGACCATAGGAGGACCTATGGTCCGTCCTGCAGGTCTGTGGTTCATGTCAGCAAACTTCCCCAGAACTTAGCAAGAAATTCGGCCAAGTGTTGACCCACGGCCGGACCTACGGTCCGTAGGTCAGGTCACGGACCATGGTTTGTGTCCATAGATCGATGCCCCTAAAACCCAGATTCAGTCCCGATTGACGGTTGACCAGCATGGACAGTTATTCGATAACGGTCCGTAGGTTTGACCGTAGGTGAGGGTAGCAGCCAGTTAGATGAAAATTGTGATTGGGTCAACTTCAAATAGTCATAACTCTTAGCACAAAATAAATTGTGTAACCCATGACCATTGATATGATAGATAATTGAACCATCTTTCCAATGCCACCGAGTTTGCTAAAATCTAACTTCCGAGTAAAAAGTTATGCTTATTTTAATGAAGCCTTGTCAAGCAGACTCGACAGACGACTCCAATCGACAGACCATAGATTGACCTACGGCCCGTAGGTCTAGTCCATTGGTCAGTTCGACAGCAATTAAGTTAGGGGTCTTTTGGTCTTTTCATATTTCATTTAACCCCTAAGGTACGTCATTTAGACCCTAAATCATGAGAATTTAGTCAGTTTAAGCCTAGAAACAAAACTAGAACTTATCCAAGTCAAATCATTAAACAAAACTTAGAAAATTAGAATTAAGAGAGGAAAAAAAGATCAAGAAACCTAGTTCAAGAATGCAACAAGTTTACTTCAGTTCCAACCCCAAAATCGAAAGATTTCTCCGTGGAATTCGTCACCAGGTATGTGGGATTTCACTAGTGGGTTCCTTTCGTCCATTAGGTCCCTAGAATTCAGTCAGTATCTTGATTCCCTTATTATGAATAGACCTAGGGTTTCTAATATTACAGCAGATCACCATGAATTAGTTATTGACATGTTCCAAATCAGATTATCATGTTATTACATCATTTCTCGCATGAATTTCAGAACCCTAGATATGTATTTCTTTAGTTCTTAAATTACACATGCTAGGTCAGATATCTCAGTTATTCAGTTATACATGCCTCAGTTATTAATGCATCATTATCAGATTTATTGTTGCATTCTCAGTTTGCATGTTTAGTTTTGAGCTATCCAGTATTTTACAGAAATTCAGTCATAACCAGTTAACCACTTAATTCATTGGGAGTAGCATAATATCAAGTTGGACTAGGGTTCAGCGTACCCATATAGTCCCAGAACTACGAGCCACGTAGGTGTAAGTCCCCTATGTGGGAAACATCAGTTTAGTGATCACGCCAGCATGCCTCTATACCTCTGGTAGGGTATATTGGGTCCTCTCGATATGGCATATACATCAGACTCCACATTTAGCTCATGTGGTTTTATGTCGATTATTAGTAGCTCCCACAGTTCAGTCAGACTCTATTACATTGACCATATTTCAGTACAATCAGTATTCAGTCTCAGCATGTTATAAATTTAGTCATTGCATCAGTTAACTCAATATTTAGTATTTTCAGTAGCTATATCATGTTCAGATTATTTCATTGCTTTATTGCTTTGTTCAGTTATATGTTATTTCAGCTTTACTATATCCTGCATGCTCAGTACCTTTTAAGTATTGATGCATACGTGCGCTACATCTTCTCGTGATGTAGGTTTAGGTTCTCAATATCCAAATCACGCTTAGATCGATTCCCGATCTTCAGTTCAACATCATCAGTGGTCAGTCCTCATTCTTCGAGGACTAGTGACATGTTTATCTTTATCGCTTTTAGTCTTTAGTTTCAGTTTTTCTAGACCTAGTTGGGGCATGTCCCAACTCTTCTAGTCAGTTTAGAGGCTCATTTCAGATATAGTTAGATTCAGCTTAGTATTAAGTTAATATCTTCTTTGTATTAAACTCATCAGTTATCATTTATCTTAGTTATAGTATATGGGTATTCCCCATCATTTCATTTTATTTATGATTATAACTTCTGCACAGTTTCTATTATTCAGATTATATTTAGTATGCTCATGATCAGGCCAGCAGGGTTAGCTTGGGATCATTTGTGGTCCTAGATCCCGTTTCCGCGTCTCGGGGGTAGCTCGGGGCGTGACAGTATATATCCTACCAAAACAGGATATGAATTCTCCTTAAATTTTTAATTAGTACTATACCAGCCAGTAGAAAAAAGCAAAATCTGGTCCAAGTTGTGTCCTCATATTCCTAATATTATTCCCTTTGGACAAAGAAGAGGACTGTCAAAGTTCATATACCTGGGCTAACCTATTGTTAACTCCCTCTTGAGTCTTCTTCTGCAATTATCACATGTAAAATAAAAGGATTCTTACATCACCCTATATGCATCTAAATTTTCATTCCTAAAATACAACAAACAAGAAAGGAAAATAGCTAGCAAACAATAGTATTTCAATTTGAATTTATGTGAAGGCTACAATCTTTATGAAATCTTCGGGAAAAGATATGTAATCACCTAATTCTTCAATTCACATTTTTTCTTGATTTGATTGAATATTAGTGGCTCAACACTTTGAGCGAAGACTTCTTTGTATGTGAAAGACTTGCAGATGACCACTGAAGAGCAAGAATTCTCTATGTATTTCTGTGTGTGTTCTTCGTTTTCTTCTCCTCCTGTTGGTCTTATGAAGACTCCTTTATATAGTTGTAATCTAGGGTTTTGAGGGTATTTCGGTCTTCAAGTAATTTTAGAGAACTTTGGGATTGAAGAGCATGAGTTGGGCTCGTCTTGTTGACTCAGTGGACTGACCCAAATATTATTTGGACTTAATTTAAGTCATATATTTTGACTTAAATATTAATCCAACTTTATTAACAAGTAATTTTACTTTGTGAATATATCATTAATTTACGGATTAATCCAAAATTTGATATAGATTTATCAATAAAATTTCACCACCTACAAATGCCCCCTACTTCGAGGCTTGTTGCGTTGTTCAACTTGTCGAACTTTTAAAGACAAGACTTGAAGTATTCGTGAAGTGTGTATATGTATATATATTTGTTATTGGAGGTTTTAAAAACTATCCATATTTGATTTCAATGGAAATTTTCCATAACTTGATTCCAATGGAATTTTCCATAACTTTATTTGTATAGAAACTTACCATAATTTGGATCAGAGGAAAAATTTACCATGATTTTGTTTCAAATATGGGTTTTCCATGATTTATAGGAACACAATTTATGTACTTTTGATTTCTATAAATGCCCATGCTCTTACAATGGTTGATTATCAATTTGTGGCATATCAAACTCAATTTTCTTCACTTTTTTTCAGCACAGCACACCTGCGGTAGAAACTTCATAACTTCTTGTAGAAATATCGAAATCATGATTTGTTTGATTTTCTGGAATCTAGACTCATGGAGTTACGACATATTCAAAATTCAAAATCAAAACTCTTCTCAATTGATTGGAATTAATTTTTGATGTTTTCTATCAAATCTATCTTGTTTTTTACCGCTCTATGTAGTTTCACCAAACCATCTCTATCTTGATGTAGGAGATTTTGAATGAAAAGCAACTTGATTATATAGAGACTAGACATCAAAGTCTACAACATATCAAAAAATCAAGGTAAACATCATCATGGATTGATGAGATGCAATTTTTGAAGTTGGTCTTCAATTCTATCATTATTATTTTGTAGATTTGGGGAGTCTCACCAAAACATATGTATCTTGGTGTAGGAGAGACCGAATGGAGAATCTATAACATATCCAAATGTCAATGTCAAACTTTTCATTGATTCACCAAAATTTGTATTTTTAAAGTTAGCGATTGAATTGACTTTGGACAACATTCATGAGTTTACTTCCCTGCATATTCACCGAAGAGTGGCATATTGATTTTCATATTGATTGAGAATTTTTTCATTATATTCATGGAGTGAGAACACAAAACTTTGTGCGGGAGCATATGCCACAATTTTCACCATGCCAATTTGAAGTTTCGTGCAATTAGCTCCATGAGACACATCACTTTCCATTTTTGCAAGTTTACGATGGACCACAAACAGTCTCAATATTAGACCAAAAGAAGTGTGGGGTAATCCATAATTGACGAGAAAGCACTTGTTGCATCTTCATTTATGGTTGCGATTTTGATGATGGATCATACTTGGTGCAATATTTTAGTGATTGTAGCTTTGATGGGGACGGACATCGTACATATTCTTTTGCAACTGTGACTTTGAAGACGAACTACACTTGGTGCATGTTCTTTTTGCAGTTGCAGCCTTAGTAAGACACTTACTGCATCTCTTTTCTACAATCGCAGCTTTGATGATGAACCACACATGATGCATCTTCTTTTGCAGTTGCAGCTTTGACTACGAACCACATTTAGTGCATCTTTTTTTGCTGTTGTGACTTTGATGACAAATCACACATGATGCATCTTCTTTTGCAGTTGCAACTTTGATGACGAACCACACTTGTTGCATCTTCTTTTGCAAGTGCCGCTTCAACAACGAACAATACTTAGTAGATCTTTTTCTATAATTGTGGCTTTGATGGCGAATGACACGTGGTGCATCTTCTTTTAGAGTTGTGTCTTTGATGACAAACCGCACATGATTTTTTTTGCAGTTATGGCTTTGACGACGAAACACACTTGATGTATCTTCCTTTGTAGTTTTAGATTTGGAAAGAAAGAGATTTTTGTGTAGTCTGTCCTAGATTTGGAGAGTAACTACTGGTCACATGATCATCTCCACAAATCAAACTTCAAAATATTCCCCTATGTAAAAAATAGATGCTCGCTTATGGCTACAACGATCCACAAAAATATTTGAAGTGATCATGTTTGATGAAGATGTAATCCAAACTTGATAAAGACATCCATGATGAGTTGACAAAACACTTCTTGACGTTTGATTTTTTTTCTACTCAGACTTTTTGTATAGGATTATATGTCCATTTTTTTCATCCCTTCCTTATGACTGTTGATGTGTAAAAATCATTGCAATTTTGAAGTAATAAAATATATTTAATAAACTTGAATGCAAAACATATGAGTTTTCTTTTTAAGATTTGTCTAGGCCACTTATTTTAAGGTTGTCTATTGAATTTTTTTTCCGGACCATATAGATTTAAAGTCATCATGGACAAGAGTAACAACTTGAAGATTTAACTCATTTTCATGGAGATTTTGTGACTTGAATACTTGGCTTGAATTTGAGAAGCATCACGATTTAAAAACTTGGCTCAAATTTGAGGAGCTTAGAAACTTGAGACTTAGATCAAATTTGATGTGTTTAATGACATACATTTTAGAGTAGTGCATCTAGGAACATTTTAACTTTAAGATTTTGCTCGAATTTGATGAAGTTTATGACATGCATTTTAATCTTATGCGTCGAAGAGCATTTTAATTTAAAGATTTTGCTCGAATTTGATGAGCTTGAAACTTGAATATTCTGCTCAAATTTGAGAAGCTTCATGACTTGAATACTTAGCTTGAAATTAATGAGCATTATGACATGCATTTTCAACTTGTTCATCGAGGAGCATTTTGACTTGAAGATTTTGCTCAAATTTGATGACCTTCGAAACTTGAAGATTCTGCTAGATTTTTGAGAAACTTCATGACTTGAAGACATAGCTTGAATTTGATGAGCTTCACGACATGAAGATTTGGCTTGAATTTTTATGAGCTTTATTACATGATGATTTATCTCGAATTTGATGAGCTTCATGACATGAAGTTTAGACTCGTACGTCGAAGAGTATTTTTTGTAGACTTAGCTCGAATTTGAGAAGCTTCAAAACATGAAAATTTAGCTCAAATTTGATGAGCTTCATGACATGTATTTTAGGCCGTTGTGTCAATGAACATTATGATTTGAATACTTAGCGCGAATTTGAGGAGCTTCAGAACTTGAAAACTTAGCTCAAATTTGTTAAGCTTCATGACATGTATTTTAGGCTTGTGCATTAATGAGCATTATGACTTGCAGTTTAGGCTCGTACATCAAAGAGCATGTCAACATACATAGACTCTTCAATTTCAGTTTTGGATGAAAGCTTGGCCTCATAGTCAATGTCAATTACATTTTCTTCATAAGGTTCGAACATGGACAATCTTGATCTCCATTTAAAGTCTTACTTAGTTCAATATCATGAGAATGGGTAGCTAGTTCTTCAAACGTTTTTGGTTTTATACCTTGCAATATGTAATGAAAATACCAATGCATACCTTGGATGCATATTCGATCCCAGAAGTTTCACTAAGGTATATTTGCAGTTAAGACTCAAGATCTACCAATGATTTATGAAGTCAATAACTAACTCATCATTATTTTGACGAGCAATTTCAATCTATATCATGCTCACAACACGTCTTATGCTATATAAATGTTTAAGGAATTGTTGCTCCGTATGCTCCTAGCTATCTATGAAACTAGATCTTGTACCATTCGAAAGAAATTATTGTAAGAGATATAACAAACTGCTTAATAAGATAATCACCATATGTTTCAACATTATTGCAATTTTGGACAAAGTGTGCTACATGTAGTTTCGGATTTTCACTACCGTCGAATTGCTGCAACTTAGGAGGTTGATAGGCATCATGTATTTTTAAGTTATCAATTCTTTGCGAATACGACTTTACATATGTGAGAGGAGATTGGAAGTGGACTTAGGTTTTTATTTGATAGCATCTTTGATGAAGTCTTTCAATTGGTCAATGGGAATCAGACCTTCGGCAAACACTTGAAACTCCTTGATGATTGTTTCTTGTTTTGTAAAGGACTCTCCTTTCTCTTGCTTTTCATGAACCTTTGAACACAATTGAGTGGGTTCTCTTTCCTCCATTCTCCATTGAGTTTGTCAACTTGGTAATCTGTACGTCTTGACCTTTGATGCACTTTGATAACCCTTTAACTGCTTTCATCAAATTTGCAAGTTGTTCTTCTATGGTTGAAGTTTCGATCATCATCGCTTGCATCACCATCGTAGATGATGTAGAATAACATCAATTTTCCAAAATATGAGATGCAAATATGTTATGTGGAGTAGATCCAATTCTTAAGACATCGTTGACTAAAGTGAAAGACTTTTTGGACATGGATAAGCTCAATGGCCAAGAACCCTCTCAACCATTTCGATGATGTCATATTTTGTGGCTTTTGAGGGAGACCTCACACCTTTGTGACACGAACCAAAGAAAATAACATATTCTGACAACATTCATGAAGCTTGTTGTCCTAGCAATTTCGATTGGTTCCTTGTCATAGGTCTCATGCTTCCCACAATAACATCAATGATGTCTCCACAGCTACGCAGATTTTGGATTCATCAGTTTTTGCGGATGCAGATGCAGATGTAGATGGAAATTTTGAGTTGATCTTGTTGGAAGCCATTTCAATGTTCTTGAACTTTCATTTTCAAAAAGAAGATATAAGAGGTAAAGATTGTCCCACTGGGCGTGCCAATTTGTATATGCCTAAAGTTTCATTCCTGAAATACATAACATAGCTAGCAAACAATAGTATTTGAATTTGAATTTATGTGAAGGTTACAATCTTTAAGAAATGATATGTAATCCCCTGATTCTTCTTTTCACAATTTTCTTTAATTGATGGAATACCTGCGACTCAACACTTGGAACGAAGACTTCTTTATTTGCGAAAGAGTTGCAGATCACAGCTGAAGAGCAAGAATTATATATGTAGTTCTGTAAGTTCTTTTTCTGCTCCTCCTTTTGGTCTTATGAAGACCCCTTTATGTAGTTGTGACCTATAATTTTGAGGTGTTGGAATACTGACCCCCAGATTTGCCTACGGAACATGTATATTCTATATGTTCTTTTGCAGATTACAACAGCTACGTTATGTAAAGCAAATAAAGTAATGACACAATATTTTATCGTGCAAAACCCCAGCTCATAAAGGGTAAAAAACCACAACCTACACCTCTGTAGGATTTAACTCCAATTAAACTATGAACCTCAACAAAAGATTACAAGCATATGTAACCTAAGGAATTATAAACTCTAATTCCTAGACGCCAACAACCAACTATATTGTCGACCCCACTTCAGGTTATGAATTCAGATTACAGTTGTTGCTATCCTAGGACCTAACTCTAATTCCTAAACTCCAACACAAACTCCCCAAGGTTCATATTCCCAAGTCTTTAAGTCGCCCCAACTTGAAGATTCTATTCCTACTCCATTTTATATACTTCACTGGATCCAGAAAGAATTAAAGATACAACTCGATAAAAACTCAATACACGCAAACTTAACTTAGGAACTATAAAACATAAGCCTATGAATCAGTTCTTCAATTCTTGCTTCCTTGCGTTGGCTGCACTTCATAATCAGAAATCTCTCAAATATGAACTCCTTCTATTTGATTGTATTCTACTTGAAATTTTTTGTTTAAGTGTGCAAGTTTCGTTGGAAGATCCTTGCTCTATTTATAGACTAAGTACACTAAGAATCCTTTTCCTTCTTCAACTCTGCTTCAACACGTTTTCCTACTTCAATTCTACTTCCTTATCCGTGTGGACTTTTGAAATTCTTGTAAACTGATTTTATGCACGCTTCCTCTTCCTTGAAGGAATTCTTTACGAAAGGAAACCCTTTTGCATTGGTTTCTTGTCAAAAAAGAAAACCTTCCACCGCTTTATAACTTCTAATTCGTGTGGTTGAAGTTCTCCTTATCCCAATCAGATTCAGTCTGAAAGGAACATATCAGTGCAATCGGTTCCTTTGATCTATTCCTCTATTTGTCAATTATCAAAATCTTTCTCGATCTAACAAATTCCCCTTTTTTGATGATGACAAACCATTGCTTCTTGTGTGAATATATCAATATGTGTTATGTCAGTTTTTAAAGCACAACACACAAAGCAAACATATTAAAGGATCAAGTTAGACCAATTGGGTTATAAATATTACACAAGCATACACTTCCCCCTTTTGACATTATAAAACACTGTGAAGGCATACACCACACTAAGAGAAGCAAATTCGATACTCATGGCCACTAGGTTATCACCTACACAAACACTTAAAAATAAAGAACTAAGTTAGCTATAGCAAAGCATTTGCACAAACATTAGAATTAATCAAAAAACATATACACCACAAATGTAATCAAAATTAAAGATAGAATTAAGAACTTGTAATGAGAAAAAAAATTGGAAAGTCAAAGGCTAGAGTGGCTAGGCTATAGCAAAAGATCGGGCATGAGAGGGTAAAAAATAAATCCTCTTTCAACAGCTCAAAAAACCATCTTTTTGATTAACAAAATTAGTAGTCTTCTCAATTTCAAGGGTAGCCTTGGTCTATGCAAGCTCAGCCTTGAGTTTTGTGTTTTATTTTTCTTAGCAGGCCTACATGTTCAACATAATACTTCATATACAGCTGGTCCATGACATTCTGGTAAGTGACACATATGACTTCAATTTCATCTTATTTCTTTTTCGTTTTGTATCACCTTTAAGGAACTAGTTCAATCAATACTGTTCCCTCCGAAGAAACAGTAGTTCACTCATCTTTAACCCCCAAAATCAGTTATCACCTTGCCTAAGAGCACTATCCGTTTCCCAAAGTTCACAACTCTAAATGTACGAACATCAAGAGTATCTTCTTATCCAAGAGATTCAGAGGAAGGTAATCCATAATCATTTCATTTACTACCGATAGTCAGATTGACCAGCTTTGACTTAACATAATCTTAGGAGGAACATATTTCTTGACTTGCTTCTTTGATCATTTTTATTGAGTTTTATCTTTGCATTTTTTTTCTTTGGCCATAATCTCCTCATCTTTAATTTCAATAGAGTCTGTAAGAGGGAAGAAATTTCTTTAGCATCATTTGTAAAGGAACATGTTTTCCCAACCCATTCCCTAGACGTGGTACTATCAGATGCAGCACCAACTATAATAATTTTTTACATCAACCCTAAATCCTAGTTTATAGATTCCCCCTAAGAACCAACACAACCTACTTTCAACACCACAACCTCTATTTTATAAGGCATCAAAGTAGAGGTGTCATCCACCGAAGTCATCTCAACCATAACATCAGATAGACCATCACACTTAGAATATCCAAGAAAGTGATTAAGAAACATTGTTGGTGTTTGTTAAAAAGATGGGCCAGTACAAAAAGATTGAAAATGTCTCTCAATGGATTGAAATGACTTTCAATTGATTTCAATGATTTTCTTAAGCATTTAGGGGCTTTATATATCCAACAAGAAATACATAATCTGCATAATTTGAAATTGAAACAACCTAAAATATCTCAACAACATAAACAAACTAACTAAAATTCAAAATTATTTCAAACTAAATAACTTATTTTGCTAAAAGTTACTATAGTAACTTAAAGCAAATTTCAACACTCCTCCTTTACTTTAGTTACTACATTTTTTAAAAACTGCTCCTCCTCAATTTTTGCTCTATCGGTTGATGCTGAATTTCTCTTGATTATTTTTGAACTTGCATATTTTTTGGACATTGATGATCTCTCTCTTTTCTTCTTTTGATTTCGATCTTAAAAAACACATTCCATGATATTGTATTGTGTAGAACTTCTTCAGAAAGTGGTTTTGTTTGGGCAATGGTAGGATTTGCAAAGTATTGTTGTAAGTATTTTTCTTCCATCACAACAACACATATGACATAGGTTATAAAATTTGATTTCATTTTCACTAACCGAATCGGATGGTTTTTGTCAGTGAAACTTTTTTGGGCATTCAAAGAAAGACTGTTACTTGCCATTTTTTTGTTAAAAAAGTTGGTTTAGAAAAGCCTATGCATTGAAAAATGCACGGGTTGAGAAGGTAGCACTAATGGGTTAAAATGGGTAGCCCTGATGGGTTAAAAAGGTAGCCCTTACGGGTAAAAAATGTATGGTAGTTCTTTGAAATATTTTACAGACCCCTTAAGATCAATAAAGCTCTTGATACCACTGTTGGTGTTTTTTAAAAAGATGGGGCGGCACAAAAAGATTGAAAATGTCTCTTAATGTATTGAAATGACTTTCAATTGATTTCAATGATTTTCTTAAGCATTGAGGGGCATTATATAGCCAACAAGAAATACATAATCTGCATAATTTGAAATTTAAACAACCTAAAATATCTCAACAACATAAACAAATTAACTAAAATTCAAAATTCAAATTTATTTCAAACTAAATAACTTATTTTGCTAAAAGTTATTGCAGTAACTTAAAGAAAATTTCAACAAACATAAATTGTGATTAATCAATCCTAGGCATGTTTCTTGAATAATACTTTATTCCACAATTTTAGAAAAAGAGGATTTCTTGGTTAAGAAGTTTATGGAAGAGAAGGGTGTGAGTTGTAGAGACACACTAGGATAAGGCTTTAAATAGGCTTTTATTAAGATATTTGATTAGTAGTATTAAGAGTCCATTGTGATGAAGAGTTTTATCTTGGGTAGAGATCTGGTTATATTTTATCACAAGAAAGCGTGATTAGATTCCTTTTAGAGAACACTGAAAATTGAGCATAGGACATGAATATATCTTTTGGGACAAGTGGAAGGAACAGGTTCAAGTGCATTGATTATATATTTAATCATGAACAATTGTAGTACACATACCTTAGAACGTTAGATAATGCTGAATTTTGCTCCAATTTTACTAAGTTTTTCTCTTGTGGTAGATGCAAATACAATGGTATGGTGCATGAGTAGCTTGACTTTAAATGTGGTATAGGGACATACAACCTAATGTACAAGACTGAGTATAAAATTCAAGATTAGAGGGCAGCATGCACAATGTTCATTAGCCATTAAGGGATACTCATGTGATTTTAATCATCCCCAAGTTCCAACATGTTCCTTTAAAAGTATTTATCTAGGTTGATCAACCTTCTTAGTTGATGGACTCATATTTTCCATACTATGATCAACTGAGTGCGCCTCATAAGAATTTTCATGTTTGTAATTGTGAGATATTGTATATGTTGGACCTATTTCTTTCACATGTTTCTTCATAATTTATTCGGAGATCCTTGACAACTCATCATTATCATGTAGGCTTGTTCCTCTTATTACATAACTGTAATATACTGAGTGGATTTTGGTTCATTCCTTCAACATGATGCCTTCTTTCAATTTTGTGTTCTTAAGTCTTGCCTACATTTCCAACTTCTTTGATTTAACCAAAAAGAATTTTCACCACCAAAACTACTATTCCATCCTTTTCTTCTGCAGGTGAGAAGAATTTCTTCTAGTTTCAATCATGTGTCTGGAGCAACAGGTGTTCATATATGAATGTTGCTTGCTTCGTCTCACTTTTCCTCCAAATTCAAAGGTTAGATTTAGGAACCAAGACTAGCTAGGGTCGTTTGTATTGATGAAAGGGATGAATGAGATCTCTATTGATCTATATTGGTAAAATATCTTTAGAATTTTCTTTTGCCCCAACCTGTTCCTTTGATGTGATTCCTTTCTTTTAACAAGGTTGATTTTTCTATTTAAGGAAGCTTTGAAGTTTTTATTCATGTGAGTTATAACTATTGAACAGGTACCCCTTGAGTGACCAATACTACCACAATGTGCGCACAAATAAGAGGTTTTCTTGGGGACTTATTATACAAAACCTATTCCATCTTTAGTGTTATGTGTTCTACTATTAAGCTGAGTCACAATCATTGAGGACTGAGTCCATTTGTTTGCCCTCTCAAACTCATACTTAGTTCTAGATAGGTCAAGATTTATTATTCTATATTTTTCCCTTTCAGAAAACAGTTCATCTTTTAACCTCTTTAGATCTTGGTCACATCTGATTTGGTCACCACTAATTTTTCTTTTCCCATTCCTAGTAATACTCTGTTTTAAAATTTCAAATTTGAGAGCAAAAGTGCAGGAATCAAGTTGTTTTACCTGTTCCTTTAGGAATTGATTTTCTTTTTTGAGATCAGAGTTAATTTTTTCAAGATCAATATATTCAAAATTTAAACTGGTCAAGGAAGCTAATAACTAATCTTTGTTTTCATCCAACTCTAAAAGTTGGGCTGCCACTACATATGGCTGCTGCATTAATCCTCAAGGCGAAAGTTGGTCAGCGACCCCTTTGTTTACCGAGTCCAAACTCCGGTAAAAGTACTGAAGCAGCACATTATCAGGCAAACCATGGGTTGGGCATTGAAGAACAAACTTTTTGAACCGTAACCAAGTTTCGTGCAGAGGCTCTCTTTCCAAACGCTTAAAGCTCTGAATTCTATCCCGAAGGGTCATCATCTTCGAGGGAGGGAAAAATCTCACTTGAAATGCGGTTACCAATTCCTCCCAGGAAGTGATGGATTCATGCGGCAACTCGGCTAGCCATTTGCACGCCTCTCCCATCAACGAGAAAGGGAACAATCTTAACCAGACTGACTACTGAGATATGTTTTTGAACGAGAATGGTCCGCACACATCCACGAAGTTCTGAAGATGCTCGTGAGCCAACCCGCTAAAAAGTCTCTTTAGTTGCAAGAGTTTCAACATAGTACTCGTTATGTGGAACCCTGCATTTTCCTCGGCTGGAGGTAACCGGATAGCTCCAATACCTCCCATGAGATGGGGACCATTGATGTTGGGCTCTTGGACATCGTTGAGATTTCTGATATCATCTTGGTGGCCCACCTAGGTACCGTTGCTACCGTTAACGCTCATGCTTTCTGAAATATTCACACAAGAAAACAAGACAAAACTACAGATTAAGTGAGTAAACTACAACTAAGAACAACAAAAATTCTACTAATCTAAGAATTCTCAAGTGACACCACTCCCTGGCAGTGGCACCATTTTGATGTTTGCGTAATCAAGACACAAATTCCAACACAAATGTCTATGATCGTACAATAGTAAAGTAACCCAACAAAGGGTTGGGGTCTAGTCCCAAGGGAGTGCGTTTGAGAATTAATAGAAAAATAAAATTTAGTTCTAGTTAGTCATAGCTAAAAACATTATCGAATATAAACATGCTAAATCTAAGGGGTGACACAAGCGTCAATTATCAATGGGGGTTTGTGACAAGTAACTAAAAACAGCAAAAATAAAAGGAGTACTAATCATGGAGACGGGATTCTTGGGATGTGATAGGAATACGGGTTATACTAGACTATTGGGTACATGCTTTTGATAGTAAATCCGTTGAGTATTTGTGTCTAGGCTAGACTATAATGGAGGTAAATTCTCTCTCGAGCAACTTACCCCGAATCAAATGGGTCCTCTTAGACACCAACTTGCCGCATGAAGAACAACCTCTGCCTTAACACACTCACTCTCTCAAAATGAGTGTGTAGGAGTAGGACTAGGGTTAACTCTCTCGAGGTGAAACTCATGTCGACCCACTCCCACCAGTCATCAATTTAGTCGTCTTAGTTTTACGACCTCTCTCTCTAGCAAGCCGAAAACACAAAGGTGAAATCGTATTTGCAACTACAATTTCATTAAGTTCCATCACAACTACAAAACGAAATCACATTTACACAACAAATAAACCATCAACAATCAAAACCCAACAGATAATCTAACCCATATTCACAAAATCACATCCCAGAATTGGGGTTTTAGCTACACATGTAAGAGAGATAGAAATTTATACCAATATGAGTATGCTTTCAAATGGGTACAAAGGTTTAAGTCTCAAAACAAGCAAAGAGTGAAGAATCCACAGGACCCAAGTCTAAATTCTTTGAATTAAAACCCTTTAAATCTTCAAGTTCTTCAAAACCCTCTCCAAACTTAGAACTGAAAATTCTATTCTAAAAATTATATATTAAAAATATGATATTAAGCTACAACTCTCAACGAGTATTTATAGTTTTGAAAAATCTATACTGCAGCAGATCATTCGGCGTCATTAGTTGAGATCACCGATCAACTCGGCGATCCTCCCTTTGGTAGGTTTCATCGCCGTCTTGCTCTATCCTTCAACATCATCATGTTTTGGATCATTGGGCGACACAGTACTGCATCTTAGAACTGCTCGGCGACACGCCGGCTGCTTCTTTTCACCGCCGATTTGATCCTTTCTTTCAGGGCTCAGCACACTGGAACAAAAGGTGAGGATAAGACCTTTTGGCGATTCGCAGAATGGGTTCAGGGATTCTCAGATCTTCATTTCTTCATTCTTTCAGCTGCCTTTGTTCCTTTTTTGCTTAGTGTACATGCTTTCCCTCAAACTCCAAATACCTAAAACTTAAGGGTTTTCATCAGATATTGAGATAAAATATGCATTTGAGGACACTAATTCTATCAAAATATAGCCCTAAATGAGTCCAATTTGAGGACTCATCAACAACAAATACCACAGTTTTTATCCAGAATCGACTTCCAACGAAAGCTTTGAAGGATTAAACACCATTTGAAGCTTTGTACGAGTTTAAACCTTCACTAAATTTTCTTAAAGTGTTTGGTTGTGTATGTTTTGTTCATGTTCCTCTGGTTAAACGTGACAAACATGAAAATATTGCAATCATAGGCATCCATGTGGGTTACAGTGGATTTTCTAAAGCTTACAAGGTCTATCATCCTTAAAAATGTAAGCTGACAATTACAAGAGATGTTCATTTTAGTGAGAATGAATGGTGGGACTTGAAGAATTCTCAGATATCAAAAAAACGCTCTCTAGAAGCAAACATCAGCCTTGAAGAGCAAAAAACAGAACACTGGCAGCAAGAACAAGAAGATGATAATCCAGTCAAAGGGAGAAGATTATTGTCAGATATGTATCAAAGGTGTAATGTCGCCATCTATGAACCTGCTGGTCCAATAGAAGCTCTTCAAGACCCAAAATGGAAGAAAGCAATGGAGGAGGAGATCTCCATGATTGAGAAAAATAAACTTGTGTGTTAGTCGACAAACCTGAAGATAGAAAAGTCATTGGTGTGAGATGGGTCTTCAGAACAAAGTTAAATACAGATAGTTCCAGTCGCAAATGCAAGACAAGGCTTGTAGTAAAATGGTACGTCCACACAGATTTATGGTGTTGATTACTTTGGCACTTTTTCTCATGTTGGAAGATTAGCCACAATCAGATTGCTACTCAAAATAGAAGCACAAATGGAATGAAAGGTGTTGCAACTCGATTTCAAATTAGCCTTCTCAAATGGCATACTGGATGAAATATATTTCAAGCAACCATCAGGATTTGTGAAACACGGTGATGAAGACAAAGTCTATCTACTTAAAATAGATCTGTATGGCCTAACACAAGCACCAAGAGCTTGGTATAGTAGGATGGATGATCACATGTTAAGCTTGGGCTTTGAACATGTTACACCCCAGACTCGAGAAAGGAAAATGTTTTCAGATATTCAAAAGTTGCAGGTACCACCGATGGAGGCCACCTACGGACTATAGGTTGAACCACAGACCGTAAGTAGGGTCCAAGGTTGGCCACCTCAACTCCTCCCAGAAATCCCAAAATTTTTCAGTCAACTATCGACCCAAGCCAGGACCTATGGACCGCAGGTGGGACCACAGACCGTCGTCCAGGTCCATGGTTCAAACCCCAGATTTCAGCCCTCTGACAGCCAAATGACGATGACAGGATAGACCGCCAGTCGACTCATGGTCCGTCAGTTATCTCCATCGATGGGCAAGACGACTTTTAGTTTAGGGGGAATAGGGTCTTTTCTTGATTATTTTATCCCTAAACTACTTCATTTTGGTCAGTTTTAGCCTATTATTCAAACCATATTTTACCCTAAACCATTATTCTCTAGAATTCACCAAGCTTAGCACAAAAGAGGAGAAAGAGGCGACTCAAAACCCTTCCAAGAACGCAACAAGTTTTCTTTAGTTTTAGCCCTGAAATCGAAAGACTTCTCTGTGAATTGCATCACCAGGTATGTAGGATTTCACTAGTGGGTTCCTTTCTTCCACTAGGTCCCTAGAGTTCTGTCAGATTCTTGATTCTTATATCTTGCTAAGACCTACGGTTTCTAAAACTTAGATATTAGTTGTGATTTAGCTGTTAGAGTATGCTTAATCAGATTATCATATTTTCTTGGAATCGTTGCTTAGTTCCTTGCATAAAACTCAGAACCCTAGTTGTGTAGATTATTTTAGTTCATGAATTACACATGCTAGGTCAGTTAAACAGATATACATGCTTCAATTTTTGAATGTCACCTTATTAGTATATAATTGTTAAATTCTCAGATTTTGTATGTCAGTATTTTGAGCTATTCAACATTTCAGTATTTCAATCATAATGTATCATATACATAATCAGTTGTGAGTAGGCTTAGCACCAAGTGGACTAGGGTTTCAGCATACCCTTATTGTCCTAGAACTACTTGGCCCCGTAGGTTAAAGTCCACTCTGTGGGCATCAGTTTTAGTAAGCACGCCAGGCATGCATTTATACCCCTGGCAAGGTATATCGGGCCCTTCGATGGGGTGTATACATCGGACACCCCGGTTAGCTCACGTGGTGGTTATGTCGGTTACTAGTATCTCCCACAGTCATACTAGTGCATTTGACCAGGTTTTCAGATATACTTCAGTAGTCAGTCTCAACATATTATGTACTTGGTCATTACATTCAGTTCAGTTCTTTTCCGTATATATTAGTATTTCCATCATGTTTAGATTATATTATGGATTAGTTATGCTTTGTTCAGATTATATTATAGATCAGTTATGCTTTGTTCAGATTATATGTTTGTTCCACTTTTATCCTATCCTGCATGCTTAGTACCTTCCAAGTACTGACGCATACTTTGCGCTACATCTTTTCATGACGTAGGTTCAGGTCCTCAGTATTCAAATCACGCGTAGATCGGTTCCCGATCTATACACATCAGTTTCAGTGGTGAGTCCTCATATTTTGAGGACAATAGACATGTTTCAGATTCAGTCTTTCATTTCAGTTTCAATTTTGCTAGGGTTAGCTGGGGACATGTCCCAGCAACTCTAGTCTGTAGAGGCTTTTTCAGACATAGTATTAGATTCAATGTAGTTTTTGAGTGATTTTTCAATATCACTAAATTCTTAGAATTTATATATTTTCAAAACAGTATTGGGTATTCCCCATCATTTAGTTATCTCATTATTTAGCTTTCACATTAGTTTATCTTTTCATAGATTTGTTCTATTTGCTTATGATATTTTAGTTCAGGGTTAGCTTGTGGTCACTCATGATCCTATGTCCTGTGTTTATGCCCATGGGATAGGCTCTGGGTGTGAAAAAGTTGGTATCAGAGCATTAGGTTCAAGAGGCCTAGGATGTCTGAAAGCCACACTAAGTAGAGACTCTTTCATGGGTGTGCAGTGCACAACATCTAATGAGTGAGAGGCTACAAAGTAGTTTAGGAAAACGTCACTTTCTTTGCTACTCTTATCATGCGTAAGGTATGATCCAACTTCTCGTTTCTAATTAAACGTTATGCATTTCAGATCATGCCTCTTCATAGAGCTTACCCACGGAATAATAATGCACGCAATCCCTCCAATCCCAGACCATGAGGTTATTAATGCAGAGTTTTGGAATGTGATTCAACTTTTGGCATAGAGTGTATCCAATTAGAACAATCAGCATGTCCCAGTTCCTACTAATAGTAATGTTGGGTAAGCTGCATCTAGAGTTTGATATTTTGTTAGGATGAATCTTTTTGAGTTTTTAGGGTCGCAAGGTTGTGAGGACCCACATAACTTCATTAATGAGGTTAAGAAAATCTTTGGAGTGATGCAGGTGACTGGTAATGATAGGGTAGAGTTGGCATCCTACCAGCTTATGGATGTGGCTCACATATGGTACACTCAGTGGAAATAAAATAGGAGTGTGGATTCAACTCCTATGACTTGGAAGTGTTTTACCGTAGCTTTTCGAGACAGGTTCTTCCCAAGAGAGTTGAGAGAGGCTAAAGCTCAGGAGTTTATGAATTTGAGACAAGGTTCAATGTCAGTCCAATAGTACGGGCTGAAGCTCACCCAACTCTCTAGGTAGGCTCCACACATGGTTACTGATCCAAAGGCACACATGAGTAAATTTCTAATTAGGGTATCCGACTTGGTGAAGACACAGTGCAGGAATGCTATGTTGTTAGAGGATACGAATATATCTAGGCTCATGACTCATGCTCAGCAGGTTAAGGGAGATAACCTTAGGGAAATACCTAAGGACAATAACAAAGCTAGAATTGGGAACAATGAGTACTCTCTGCAGAAATTGGGTGGTAAAATTCGCTAACAGTTTCGAGAGGATAAGAATAGTAGGGCACCAGGCTCTAAGTCTCAGGGGAGTGTTTAAGGAAATATGACTTACCCAACTTGTCCAAAGTGTGGTAAGAACCATCCGGGCGAGTGTCTTGCAGGAAAGAAAGGAAGCTTTGGATGTGGTCAGTTTGGTCATAGTTTAAAAAATTGCCCTTCTGCCAGGCAGGGGCAAGAAGGTAACAATAGTAGGGCTCAATCTACAGTCTCAACATAAAGAACATGTCACCCAACTAGCAGGGTGTGTCATCTGTTATAGGTGGCGGTCAGCACCAGGGCAGGTTCTATGCTCTCCAGCATCGCCAGGACCAGGAAGATTCTCATGATGTGGTCGCTGGTACGTTATTAGTTTTTCTTTTAAATGTTGTTGCACTATTATATCTAGGGGCTACTCTTTCTTTTATAACTCCCTTTATAGCAGTAATCTTAGGTGTCAGTCCAGAAACTCTTTTAGAACCCTTCTCAATCTCTACTCCAGTTGGTGACTCAGTTATAGTTAGATGGGTATATAGAAATTGCCATGTCACTGCCTCTTAGAAAGTTACCTCAACAAATCTTGTATAGTTAGAAATGGTAGATTTTGATATCATTCTAGGCATGGATTGGTTACATTCATGTTATGCCTCAGTTGATTGTATGACTAGGATTGTTCGGTTTCAGTTTCCAAATGTGCTAGTCTTAGAATAGTAAGGTAGTAGCTTAGTGCCTATAGGTCGAATTATCTCTTACCTTAAGGCCATAAAGATGATCTCTAAAGGGTGGTGTAGCACATGTTGAGGAAAAAGGGAAGGAATTAGCAAAAGATGTTCATCAGCTTGCTCACTTAAGACTTAGGCTTACAGACACATCAGATGGTGGCGTGACAGTCTAGAATAGATCAGAAGCTTCATTGGTAGCGGAGGTTAAGGACAAACAAGACTGTGATCCTATATTATTCTAGTTGGAAGGTGCAGTTCATCAGCAGAAAGTAGAGGTTTTCTCCCAAGGGGGAGTTGGTTGATTATATGTTCCTAAGGTTGATGAGTAGGTGAAGCAGCCTCGATTAGGCCAGATTTGGTTTATGGAACTATGGGAAAAAGTTCAGCTCAGCAGAAATAGACTTAAGATAGAAGTCCTATGCAGATGTAGGGAAAAAGAACTTAGAGTTTGAGATAGATGATTGGGTTTTCCTTAAAGTATCACCTTTGAAAGGAGTGATGAGATTTGACAAACTTGGAGGGGTCAGTCCATAGATGGAACTACTTGGGAAGCAGAAGTAGCCATGAAGGCCAAGTATCCACATCTCTTTCTTTACGATTCTATTTCAGCTTGAGATAATAGTTCCTCTCCAGTCTGTCAGTTTACTCATGCGTAAATTTAGTCTTAGTACCTTATTCCTTTAGTTGTTCTTGCATTTTCAGCATTTTTGCATATTCTTGGAACTCAAATTAGTCAGTTATCAATTTCTAGTACTTAGTAGTAGGGATTGCAGCTCTTTGTCTCCATATTCAGCTACTTTTGATATCATTCGAGGAAAAATGTTCCCAAGTGAGAGATAATATAACACTGTAGATTCGAAAAAGGAAAAAAATTAAGATTTTTAGAAGTTGCAGGTGTCACCGACGGAGGCCACCTATGAACCATAGGTTGATCCACGGATCATAGGTGGGGTGCGTGGTTGGCCACCGTAACTCCCCCCGGAACTCCCTAATTTTTTCTATCAACTCTAGACCCACGCCAGAACCTTTGGACTGTAGGTGGGACCACGGTCCGTGGTCTAGGTCTGTGGTTCAGACCCTTGATTTCAGACCTCTGATTGCCAAACAACGACTGACAGGACAGACCATCAATCGACTCACGGTCTGTCAGTAGGCTTTATCGATAGGCAGTCGACTTTTAGTTTAAGGGTAATAGGGTTTTTTCCTGATTATTTTATCCCTAAACTACTTTGTTTTGGTTAGTTTTAGCCTATTATACTAGTTAGACTATACCCTAAACCATTATTCTCTCGAATTCACCAAGTTTAGAACAAAATAGGAGAAAGAGGTGACTCAAAACTCTTCCAAGAACATAACAAGTTTTCTTCAGTTCCAGCCCTGAATTCAAAATACTTCTCCGTAAAATTCAGGTACATGGGATTTCACTAGTGGGCTCCTTTCATCCACTAGGTCCCTAGAATTCAGTCAGATTCTTGATTCCTATATCTTGCTTAGACCTATGGTTTCTAAAACCTTAGATATTAATTGCGATTTAGCTGTTAGAGTATTCTTAATAAGATTATCAGGTTTTCATGGAATCGTTGCTTAGTTTCTTGCATGAAACTCTCAACCCTAGTTGTGTAGATTCTCTTAGTTCATGAATTACACATGCTAGGTCAGTTAAATAGATATACATGCTTTATTTTTCAAATGTCACATTATTAGTATAGAATTGTTACATTCTCAAATTTTGCATGTTAGTATTTTGAGCTATTCAACATTTCAGTATTTCAATCATAATGTATCATATACATAATCAGTTGGGAGTAGGCTTAGCATCGAGTGTACTAGGGTTTCAGCGTACCTTCATAGTCCTAGAACTACGTGCCCTTAGAGGTTAAAGTCCCCTCTGTGGGCATCAGTTTTAGTGATCATGCCAATCATTCCTTTATACCACTGGCAAGGTATATCGGGCCCTTCGATGGGGTGTATACATCGGACGCCACGGTTAGCTAACGTGGTGGTTATGTTGGTTACTAGTAGCTCCCACAGTCAGACTCTAGTGCATTTGACCAGGTTTTCAGATATACTTTAGTATTCAGTCTCAGCATGTTATGTACTTGGACATTGCATTTAGTTCAGTTCTTTTCAGTATATATCAATATTTACATCATGTTAAAATTTTATTATTGATTAGTTATGCTTTGCTAAGCTTATATGTTTGTTCAGCTTTTATCCTATCATGCACGCTCAGTACTATTCAAGTACTCACGCATACTCTGCGCTACATCTTTTCATGATGTAGGTTCAGGTTCTTAACATTCAGATGGTTGCGTAGATCGGTTCCCGATCCATACTCAGCAACATCAGTGGTGAGTCCTCATAATTCGAGGACAATAGACATGTTAAGATTCAGTCTTTCATTTCAGTTTCAGTCTTGCTAGGGTTAGCTAGGGACATGTCCCAACAACTATAGTCAGTACAGGCTTTTTCAGGTATAGTATTAGATTGAGCGTACTTTTTGAGTGATTGTTCATTATAACTAAATTCTTAGAATTTTTATATATTCAGACCAGTATTGGGTATTCCCCATCATTCAATTTTCTCATGATTTATCTTCCGCATTAGTTTATCTTTTCATAGATTTGTTTTTTTTTGCTTATGATATGCCAACTCAGGGTTAGCTTGGGGTCACACATGATCCTAGGTCCTCTGTTTACGCCCAGGGGGTGGCCTCGGCGCGTGAAAAAACAAAGCTTATCTAAATCCACTTTATATGTAAAACATAAAGACACTGATATCCTTGTTATCTCTCTGTATGTTGATGATTTTCTGGTAATAGGAAATAATACAAGGTTGGTTGAGGTGTTTAAAGAGGAAATGATGCATGTTTTTGAAATGACATATCTTGGTTTATGACCTATTTTCTTGGAATAGAGATCATGCAAATAAAAAGTGAAGTATTAATTTTCCAGAAGAAATACATAAAGGAAATTTTGAAGAAATTTCAAATGGAGGAATGCAAGTTGATGAGAACACCGATGAATAAAAAAGAGAAGCTCTGTAAAGATGATGGAGCTGACAATGTTGATGAAGGTTACCATAGAAGCTTGATTAGATGTTTAATGTATCTTACTACAACAAGGCTTGATATTCTATTTGTTGTAAGTCTCTTATCTCGTTTTATGCACTGTGCAAGTGAAATGCATTTTAGAGCAGGAAAAAAAATATTAATATATATTAAAGGTACTGTTGACTATGGTGTAAAGTTTGAGTAGTGTCGAAGCTTCAAGTTACATAGATTCTCAGATAGTGATTGGGTTGGATCCGCAGATGATATAAGAAGTACCTATGGTCACTAAACCAAGTCTTGTGGCTTAGAAAGATCATGTGTGATTTACATTTGGAATAGAAGGAAAGTACTATCATTCTTGGAAACAACTAGGCAGCTATGCAATCTAAGACAATCTGGTGTTTCACGAGAAGACCAAGCATTTCAACATCAAGTTATATTTCTTGAGAGAAGTGCAGCAAAGGGGAGAAATGACTCTAGTCTATTTCAAGTTTGAAAACCAGCAAGCAAACTTGTTTACTAAGCTTTTACAGATCAGCAAATTTGAGTTTCTTAGAGAGAAAATTGGAGTTTGCAGTATCCAAAGCAAGGAGAAGTGTTAGGAATCGGCTTTTGAAATGCAGTAAATTTTGTTTTACTGCTTATGTTTTATGTAAGACTTAGTCAATTAGTTGTTAGTCATGTGTTCATATTATTTAGGAGTTATTTAGCGAACTGCTAGGTCGTGTGTTATTATTTTTTATTTTCATTCTAGGTTCTTGTATATCTATCCTGAAGCATTAATAAAAGAGTTCTTCTTGTGCTTCTATTCTTTTTCTCGCTCTCGTCTTTTTTGTTTCAGCCATAGTCTTTGATTTCCCTTCATGTTATTTAGCTTAACAGTTTTAAAACCTTCAAAAGGGAATGATGATCTATGGTTAAACATTTTTCACCTTGGCATGCTTTCCGTTACCATTTGAAGAAAGATTAAATACTAAAATAAAAAAACAAAATGAGCTAACTTTAAGATTTCAAATAACCTCCCATATGTAAGAAGCAAAAAATAACTCACTTGATATGTGCAGATATCCTGATAATTTTCTGCAAAGGGGGTATAAGGTCTATTCAGAGAGTTAGGGAAGATTTGGAGCAATTTAGTGATACCACTTGTTTAACGTCTAATGTGGAGAAAACCAATATTTTTCTAGCTGGGATTACTAATGAGCTAAAGAAGGAGATACTGTACATGATAGGATACTCTCAATGAAATACGACAAGATGGAATGCCACAAACTTGTGGAGACAAATACAAATATGGTGACTAATACTTATTCTTAGAAGTTCTCTTATGCAGGAAAATTACAAATAGTCAATGATGTCTTCTTTTCAAGCAATCAATAGAAAATGCAAAGATTTTGTATAGGGAAGTACTGCAGATAAGAAAAAAGCACCTTTTGTTGCTTGGCATAAGGTGTGCCTCCCAAAGAAATTTGGGGGACTAAATGTTAAGGGATGTAGGAAATGGAATAAAGCTTCAATTGACAACTTATTATTGTTGGGTATTAAACTTCTTTAATAGTTAATCTGTTTTATCTTGGGAGGAATTAATCTACAACCTCGGGTACTTGAGGGCATTAAATTTCTTAAGAATACATAGTGGGTTATGTGGACTCAGATAGTTATTTTCTTTTTCTTTTTCTTTTCATCTTTTATTTTTTCTGGTTTGCTAATTTGAATACAAGAAATAAAAACTATGATATGTTTCAGAGAAGCAAGGCATTCTTTGGGTGAAAAGGGTCCATGGAGTGTACATAAAGCAACATGGCAATAGCTGGGATCACCGATATTGGTCTCTCAGTATCAAATTTCCATTCATTTTGATAAAGATATTAAGTTCAGAAGGGAAAGATTTGCAACTACAACACATAGTTTCTACCCCCCCCCCCCCCCAAGTTGACAATTTAGATTAAGATTTGGATATAGAGTCGCCTAAGGAGTTTCCAATGCTTGTGGATGCTTTTCTATGGAGTTGCCATCCAAGGGGACTTAACCTGCAATCAACAAGTGAATGGTTACATATTTTATTGAACACTTGATGTATATGATAAATTATATCCAGTTTACTTCTCATGGAAGTAAGCCTAACCATAGCCAATTAAAAGAAGTAAAAGTCTACAAATTTGATCGAAAAATCCTGTGGAACTCAAAAGTTGGAAGAAGGCATCAAGGAGCCTTACAAAGACGTACGTAGTTGGTACTGGAGAATTTTGCCTCTCTGAAAAACTGGGATGGCTGAATGCTACCAAAATAGAAAGTACTTTTTCAGTCACAAGGAGCTATATTGCACTCATAGGGGCTCTAACCAGGCCTTGGAAAGCAGTTTTTATTTGGACAAAATCTATGAACCTAAAACATAGATTTATCACTGAGATTGAACATTCCAGTAGAGGATGAAAATTGTTGTCTATGTTCGACAAGGGTGGTAGAAACTCCTCAACACATATTTCCAGAGTGTGAATGAATTATTGCAGTTAGATTGTCCAGCTATTCATTATAAAGGGCACATCTTTGTGTTGAGACTAATTTTCAAAATCTAAACATTATGATTTGCATTACAGATTTGATTTATTAAGTTTGAAACATATTACTAGTATTTATTTAGTAATTTTTAACACATTGTGTTTAGAGTGAAAACTATTCACTTGTTACACTACATCTGTCCATGTTGCAGGGGTCATTTTTATTCAAAACTAGTAAAATGACCCGCGCTTCACGCAGGAATTTAACATCATGGAATTTATAAATAATACTTAAAACCTATTGGTCATTAAAACTAAAACACTATATTATCTTACATACAAGATTACGTAGCAAAAAACATTAATAATGTAAAGAAAAATGAAAATTATTACATCTTATCATTTATCCTTAATAACATAAGCATAAATTAATGACTATAAAAATACATACCAGGATCTGTCATATAAGCAATGGTATCAGTGAGCCACTCAAAAGGAGCAAAGTACATAAATATTTATATTTAATTGTGAAGAAGAAGAAGAGGTTCGAAATTTTCATCGTTTTAAAATGGGAGGAATTCCCTTTATTTATAGACAACAAAGGGCAGTGTGAACAAATGTTAAGTGTGCCTTATCAAAAAGGTTACAACTATCTGAAAAAGTTGCAACCCTTCGGAAAGGTCATAACCTTTCATAAAAGTCACAATTTTTCATTAAAGTAGCAACTCTTCACTAAAGTCACAACTTTTCATAAAAGTCACAAATTTTCATAAAAGTCACAATTCTTCATTAAAGTCGCAACTCTTCATTAAAGTCGCAACTTTTCATGAAAGGGGAAGGCTATTTTTGTAAATAAATAAATTAAAAGGGAATTCTTGTTTGTGGTGGCACCACATAGGCGGGCCTAAGGTTCTCTTTTATATATATATAACTTGGTACTCCCTTTGTCCCAATTTAAAGAAACACTGTTTGAATCTCGAAATCTGAAAGATACTGAGAGTACTAGTTATGTCCATGTGGAGTGATATAAACTGTCACATCAACTTTTGGTAGCAAAACTTGGATAAATCTGCTACAAATTTTTATACTTCATAAGTTGAGACGGGGTTTGAAGTATTTGAGAGAGTGAAACCAATTTCACTAACTTCCAAAATGGTGCAACAAACAAAGATAAACTTGCTAGGAAATGAAAAAAACAGTCATAGATGACATGACCTAATAAACTAGATTAATTTTACGTATTTCCTAGAAGTCTTTCAACAAGAGAAAGCATAAATTACGCGTCATTTCCATCCTTGCAACATCCAGTATCCATCTTTATCAACTGAGAAATCCTTGTGGTACTCCGACCTCACTTTATTCCTAACTATCTTCACAATCTCCTGGTTAAGTGGTAGTTGTTTGAATAATCTCTGTCGTATCTAAGTTGCCATTGTTTGTACATTTTGGGTCTCTCAACTCTCTTCGTCCCTTCACGAGTGATCACGTTCATTGAATCTCTTGCATAAACCTCCTTGAAATGTTTTCTTACCTCATCCTCATGGGGAAGGGCATGAACCAAGTATCGATTCCAGCAATGCAAAGCTCTGGAGGTCCCCCCAGGTCTCCTGGATAAACCTTGTATGAGACAGGGCCATTGGAAACCATATAAATTCCAAAAATCAATTATGTGTATCTTTGGTGCTCCAGCAATGAGCTTTTGGATATACTTGTTTTTGAAAATTGAAAATGTTTGACAGTAATTTGAATTGGCATGTTGTGATAAAGGCCTTGTAAGCTTTCAAAATGTTAGCAGCGGGCATCCTGCTAGATGCAAATGTTGTATACAGGTTGTCACGACTCAAAGTACACCTTAGATGTGACATGGCGTACAAGACCCCAAAAAGTTTCGTACAAGCCACTTAGCATGTATCATACAAGATAATAGAGTTTAAAAGATTTAAAGGATAGTTTTAACATATAAAAGTCTTATAGATTAAAACGGAAGTCTAAACATCGTCTCAAAGCCATCTAGTACATATGATTGATCGAGAAGTAGCCCATACATCAAGTTCCAAAACTGAAAGTAACGACAAAAGGGAAACCAAAGCTCAGTCCTCGGACTATGAGGACTCACCAATCTTCAATCTTCTATATGAGATCCCTAGCCACAGAAGTGCGAATCTGTAAGGTTGGTCCCTACATTTGGGAAAATGTAGGCAAGAGTATGCGTTAGTACAAAAATTCACTAAGTATGATAGCCATGCATAAAAGTATGAAATCATGCTAAAAAGGACATTTTCGTGATATGCAAAGACCAAGTTAAAACAAAAGATAAGAGGGTTAGAAAACATAAAATGAGATCATGATCAATTCAAGTAAAACCATCTTTAAGCACATGCAAGATACTTCTTGAAGTAACCTTAGTTCATTATTGTGAAAAGTAGCCTTAACCTACTTAGATACCATGCGAGCTATAAAATGGACCCAATGTCTCCCACACTGAAAAGGGTAGTCTTACTTGCCAAGGTAGAACAATAAATCTGAGCTAAAGTGGATCCACTAGCTAATGTCTATCTATACAATCATCTTATGGAGGCACATAGGTAAGGGATAAGGAGACTTCTTCTAGAACCTGACCTCAACACGGAATCTTCCATCTCAATATCCTCTCGGTGCTAAGCATAAATCCCATGGAGTAGTTATTAATCTTAACTTGTCTTATCGTTCAACGACATGGCTAGTCGCCACTTGTCTTATCATAGCATAGCTTCTTTGACCATGCATGAGAAAACCTTTCACTATCCATGATCTTTTCATAATAACTTTTAAGGCCCATAGTCATTCACTTCATGGTAGAGATGCCCCAAATACTAATGGAAATAGTTTTGAAATCGTGGTCTCTAATCATTGATGGCAGATCCGGATACCATATTAATCAAGATCTAATTTATGAAAATAGCCTGAAAAGCATTGAGGACCAATCTAGATGTCATTCATGTCATGTGGCCAAGCTTCATAGAACATATGGACAATCTCATCTATAAGCTTTCTTGAGTCATAAACATACTTTCATTAACATACATTCTTTTCAATAATTCATAAGTTTCATCATAGTTTCAAATTCAATGCATTGCCAAATTAATTTACATCTATTTCATAAAGAGAAGACATGCATATTTTCTTCAATTCATCTTTCATAGTTCAAGACCCACATTATATCAACATAGCTTAAAAAATATTTTTTCTGCATGGGTTCATGGGAAATCAACTTAAAATCATGAGATTATATCAATTCATGCATAAAAAGTCATAAAACAATAAATTGAACCAGCATTGAAAAGAACCTGTGACAATTGAATAAAACCCTAACTTGATTGGGGAATCTAACTTTACAAAATTGAAGAATTTGGGAACTCCATGGAGGAAAGGAGTTCCCAAAATCTTGATGCCAAACTACCATACCTTGATGCCAAAATCTTGGACGCAATGGAGGATTAGGAGGCTTGATCTTAAGACCCTAACCTTCTTCTTCAAATTCTAGAGAGAGAAATATTTGAGAGGATGAATTGAGTTTGGGTGATTTGGGGGGTTTAAAATCATTATATAGGGATTTGGGTAGAAGGAAAAATGACATAGTATTGATATAAGATAATTAGGAATAAACCTACAGCCCCTGACTTAAAGTTGTCGAATTGGGTCACAAAAAGACCAAAACGGGCTTGGAATTGGGCAAATTCGGAATAAACCTACAGCCCCTGACTTAAAGCTGTCTGATAGAGCTTTACTATTTCAGGTATAACCTTTTAGTCTGAGCTTGGAATTGGGCAAATTCGGTGGCGTTGGAAAGAGGACTTAGAGATTTTTAATTTGATATTTCATGGCATACCTAATTCATTTTGTGCTAAACGATATGATCTTTTAAAGTTGACCCTAAACTCTAAGTCTAATGAAAACCTTTCACAGACGACTTGACAGTCCGTGTGGGGTTTCACGAGCCATTTTGATGCCTATGGCCCTTGAGCAGTGGCTAGAGGAGAACCCCTACTTACTTGACCACTTCACGACCACTTGTACAGCCTGACAATCTCACCACGGGTCGCCTATGGGTCCGTGGGAGGAGAACCTTTTTGGTCAAGTTCTGGAATATCTTCACGAACCCCAAAATGGGCCATGGTCCCCTTCACAGCCATCAAGGGCTCCTTAGAGGGTCCCATAATCCATTTTTTGGCTTGTGACTTGCCTGCTTGACCCCTTTATATCCCTTCTCAAATATGAGGTGTTACATAAGGCTATTCTTGTGCTGGACATGTCATGCTTCTAGGACATTGGCAAGATTCTAAGCCAACCTCTCCGTTCCATCACCATGGGGCAACGATTTTTCTTTAATATGCATCAACAACTCATTAGTAGTTCTGTTACCATAATTTTCCATGGCTTGTGCACATTTAGTCAATAGAGCCCTTAAATCCACTATTTTTATTCTTGATAATCTTGCCATGCTTCATACCACCTCTCGGCCTTCAAACTTTAGTTTTATTTTTGACTTCATTAGACGAGCCGGAAGTAGTACTAGTAGGATTATGTTCTTCCAAATTGTTAACTTAACAGAGGTCCAAATGGTTAAGAAAGATGTCCCAGAAAGTTTGGAATAGTGGAAAAGAAGGAAATGGAAGTAAACACAAAAGGAAGTCATGCTAGCAATATGAGGGGCAATGATCTAGTACACATGAAAAGACCGAAATTGGAAGATACCTAGCGAGATAAATGTAAGTACAACTCTTTGAGATTGTACAGTGTAACACCTCGAATTTGAAAAAGACTAGAAAGGGGTCAAACGGGCAAGTCAAAAACACAAAAGTGGACCATGGAACCTTCCAAGGAGACCTAGCCGGGCCGTGTAGGGGACCAGGGTCCATTAAGGGGATCGTATATATTTTCACGAACCTACCCCAAGCATGAATTTCCTAGATGGATGCCCAAACGGGCGGTGGTGACATAGACAGGTTATCTAGTGGGTCATCAAGTCACATAGTCAAAAAGTGGGGTTTCACCCCAAGTCACTGTTAAGGACCCCAAATATCAAAACGGTCGATGAAGCTTCAAATGGACCGTGAAGTCGTATGTCAAAGAGTCTTATCAGAATTAGATTTTAGGTTACACTTCAAATGATCGTATCTTTTCGCACAAAGTGAATTATGTGGCCCATGACCTAACAAATTAAAGATCTTTCAGTCCTCTTTCCAAGGCAACCGAGCTTTCCTAATTCAATCCTGACTTTAAAGGTTATACCCATGTTACTGAAGCTTTTTCAGGTAGGACATCTTCATGACCCATTTGGCGGGCCATCAAGAACTAAACGGCACGTGAAACCCCTCGTAGGAGACATTTCGGCACTTTTAAGTCACGGTTGTTTCAGTCTATTCCCAATTGTTTTAACTCAATACTATTTCGTTTTACCTTCTACCCTACGCCCTATATAAACAATTTTACCCCTAAAATCACCCCATTCAATTCATTCTCTTAAGTTTCCAAAGGTTGATCAAGTTCAGCCTCTCAAATATTTGTCTCTCTAAGGAAGAAGAAGAAGTCTACGGTTTCAAGATCAAGTCTATAAATCCTCCATCAATTGCAATATTTTGGTATCAAGGTATGATAGTATTCATCTATAGAGATCTTTCCTCCATAGGGTTCTAAATTCCCCAATTTTATAAAGTTACATTCCCCAATCAATTATGGTTTTATTCGATTGTCAAGGGTTTCTTTCAATGTTGATCCAATTGATTATTTTATGTCTTCTTTTGTATGAATTAAAGTAATTACATGTTTTAAGTTGAATTCCCATGAACCCATACAAGATCCATGATTTTTGACAATGAACCATGAAACATGAATTTATGAAAATATGTATGTATTTTCTTTATGAAATTTATGTAAATGAATTTGAGGATGCTTTGACTTTGAAAAGATGATGAAGCTTATAAATTATTGAAAAATGCATGTTTGACGAAAGTAATGCTTATGACTCAAGTAAGCTTAAAGATGAAGGTATGTGTATGTTCTATGAAGCTGGGCCATATGACATGAACGACATCTAGATTTGCGCTCAATGCTTTTCGCGCTATTTTCCTTAATTATGTCTTGATTAGTATATAGATCATGATTTCAAAACTATTTCTATTAGTAGTGGGGTATTTTAGCATGAAGTGAATGACTATGGGCCTTAAAAGCTATTATGAAAAGACCATGGACGGTAAAAGGTCATGCATGGTATAAGGAGCTACTCTATGATGTTTATAGCTTGGATTGGTTGCTTAATTGTGCTTTTCCATGGATGATAGGACAAATGATGATTACACATGTCCTATAGTGATACGATAAGTTAAGATTAAAAAAAAATTCTTGGGATTTATGGTTAGCACTGAGAAGATATTGAGATAGAATCTCTCCCATAGCTTAAGTCCGGGATTCAAGTAACAATCTCCTTATCCCAAAGCTTTGTGCCCCCATAGGATGATTGTCTTAGATAAACATTAGCTAGTGGATCCACGTAAGATAAAAGTTATTGGTTTTACAATGGCAAGTAGGACACTCTAAGTCTAATGAAAACCTTTCACAGACAACTTGACAGTCCGTGTGGGGCTTCACGGGCCATTTTGATGCCCATGGCCCTCGACCAGTGGCTAGAGGAGAACCCCTACTTACTTGACCCATTTACGACCACTTGTACGGCCCGACAAGCTCACCACGGGCCGACTATAGGTCCCTGGGAAGGGAACCTTTCTGGGCAAGTCCTGGAATATCTTCACGAACCCCAAAATGGGCCATGGTCCCCTTCACACCCATCAAGGGCTCCTTGGAGGGTCCAATGGTCCATTTTTCGGCTTGTGACTTGCCTACTTGACCCCATTATATCCTTTCTCGAATATGAGGTGTTACACAAGGCTATTATTGTGCTGGACATGTCATGCTTCTAGGACATTGGGAAGATTCGGAGCCAACCTCTCTGTTCCATCACCATGGGGCAAAGATTGTTCTCTTATACGCATCAACAACTCATTAGTTGTTCTGTTACCATAATTTGCCATGGCTTGTGCACATTTAGTCAATAGAGCCCTTAAATCCACCATTTTTATTCTTGATAATGTTGCCATGCTTCATACCACCTCTCTGCCTTCAAACTTTAGTTTTATTTTTGGCTTCATTAGACGAGCCGGAAGTAATACTAGTAGGATTATGTTCTTCCAAATTGTTAACTTAACAAAGGTTCAAATGGTTAAGAAAGATGTCCTAGAAAGTTTGGAATAGTGGAAAACAAGGAAATGGAAGTAAACACAAAACGAAGTCATGCTAGCAATCTGAGGGGCAATGATCTAGCACACATGAAAAGATAGGAATTGGAAGCTACCTGGCGACATAAATGTAAATACAAGTCTTTGAGATTGTACAGTGTAACACCTCGTATTTGAAAAAGATTAGAAAGGGGTCAAACGGGCAAGTCAAAAACCCAAAAGTGGACCATGGAACCCTCCAAGGAGACTTAGCCGGGCCGTGTAGGGGCCAGGGTCCATTAAGGGGATCGTATATATTTTCACGAACCTACCCCAAGTAGGGCTGACCTAGATGGACGCCCAGACGGCCTGTGGTGACATAGACGGGTTGTCTAGTGGGTCATCAAGTCACATAGTCAAAAATGGGGGTTTCACCCCAACTCACTGTTAAGGACCACAAATGTCTAAACGGTTGATGAAGCTTCACAGGGACCGTGAAGTCATCTGTGAAAAAGTCTCATCAGAATTAGAGTTTAGGTTCAACTTCAAATGATCATATCTTTTCGCACAAAATGAATTATGTGGCCCATGACCTGTCAAATTAAAGATCTTTCAGTCCTCTTTCCAAGGCAACCGAGCTTTCCTAATTCAATCCGGACATTAAAGGTTATGCCCGTGTTACTGAAGCTTTGTCAGGCAGGGCCTCTTCATGACCCATTTGAAGGGCCATCATGATCTAGACGGCCCGTGAAACCCCTCGTAGGAGTCATTTTGGCAGTTTTAAGTGACGGTTGTTTCAGTCTATTCCCAATTGTATTAACTCAATACTATGTCATTTTACCTTTTACCCTACGCCCTATATAAACAATTTTACCCCTAAAATCACCCCATTCAATTCATTCTCTTAAGTTTCCAAAAGTTGATCAAGTTCAGCCTCTCAAATATTTCTCTCTCTAAGGAAGAAGACGAAGTCTAGGGTTTCTAGATAAAGTCTATAAATCCTCCATTAATAGCAAGATTTTGTCATCAAGGTATGATAGTATTCACTTATAGAGATCTTTCCTCCATAGGGTTCTAAATTCTCCAATTTTATAAAGTTAGATTCCCCAATCAATTATGGTTTTATTCGATTGTCAAGGATTTCTTTCAATGTTGATCGAATTGATTGTTTAATGTCTTCTTGTGTATGAATTGAAGTAATAACATGTTTTAAGATGAATTCCCATGAACCCATGCAAGATCCATGATTTTGACTATGAACCATGAAACATGAATTTATGAAGATATGTATGTATATTCTTTATGAAATTGATGTAAATGAATTTTAGGATGCTTTGACTTTGAAAAGATGATGAAGCTTATAAATTATTGAAAAATGCATGTTTGATGAAAGTAATGCTTATGACTCAAGTAAGGTAAAAGATGAAGGTATGTATATGTTTTATGAAGTTGGCCAATATGACATGAACGACATCTAGATTTGCGCTCAATGCTTTTCAGGCTATTTTCCTTAATCATGTCTTGATTAGTATATAAATCATGATTTCAAAACTATTTCTATTAGTAATGGGGCATTTTAAAATGAAGTGAATGACTATGGGTCTTAAAAGCTATTATGAAAAGACCATGGACGGTAAAAGGTCATGCATTGTATAAGGAGCTACTCTATGATGTCTATAGCTTGGATTTGTTGCTTAATTGTGCCTTTCCATGGATGACAGGACAAATGGTGATTATACATGACCTATAATGATAAGATACGTTAAGATTAAAAAATATTTTGTGGGATTTATGGTTATCACCGAGAAGATATTGAGATAGAATCTCTCCCGTAGCTTGAGTCCGGGTTTTAAGTAGCAATCTCCTTATCCCAAAGCTTTGTGCCCCCATAGGATGATTGTCTTAGATAAACATTAGCGAGTAGATCCACGTAAGATAAAAGTTATTGATTTTACCTTGGCAAGTAGGACATTCTAAGTCTAATGAAAACCTTTCACAGACGACTTGACAGTCCGTGTGGTGTTTCACGGCCCATTTTGAGGCCCATGGCCCTTGAGAAGTGGCTAGAGGAGAATACCTACTTACTCGACCCCTTTACGACCACTTGTACAACCCGACAAGCTCACCACAAGCCGCCTATGGGTCCGTGGGAGGGGAACTTTTTTGGGCAAGTTCTGGAATATCTTCACGAACCCAAAAATGGGCCATGGTCCCCTTCACAGCCATCAAGGGCTCCTTGGAGGGTTGCATGGTCCATTTTTTCGCTTGTGACTTTCCTGCTTGACCCCTTTATATCCTTTATCAAATATGAGGTGTTAGACAAGGCTATTCTTGTGTTGTACATGTCATGCTTCAAGGACATTGGCAAGATTCTTAGCCAACCTCTATGTTCCATCACCATAGGGCAAAGATTGTTCCCATAGATGCATCAACAACTCATTAGTTGTTCTGTTACCGTAATTTGCCATGGCTTGTGCACATTTAGTCAATAGAGCATTTAAATCTACCATTTTTATTCTTGATAATGTTGCCATGAGTCATACCACCTCTCGGCCTTCAAACTTTAGTTTCATTTTTGGCTTCATTAGGCGAGCCGGAAATAATACTAGTAGGATTATGTTCTTCCAAATGGTTAACTTAATAGAGGTCGAAATGGTAAAGAAAGATGTCCCAGAAAGTTTCAAATAGTGGAAAAGAAGGAGATGGAAGTAAACACAAAAGGAAGTCATGCTAGCAATATGAGGGGCAATGATCTAGCACACACGAAAAGACAGGAATTGGAAGATACCTGGAGACATAAATGTAAATACAAGTCTTTGAGATTGCACAGTGTAATTCCTCGAATGTGAAAAAGACTAGAAAGGGGTCAAACGGGCAAGTCAAAAACCCAAAAGTGGACCATGGAACCCTCCAAGGAGACCTAGCCGGGCCGTGTAGGGGACCAGGGTCCATTAAGGGGATCGTATATATTTTCACGAACCTACCCCAGGCATGAATTACCTAGATGGACGCCCAGACGGCCCATGGTGGCATAACCGGGTTCTCTAGTGGGTCATCAAGTCACATAGTCAAAAAGGGGTATTTCACCCCAAGTCAATGTTAAGGAACACAAATGTCTAACCGGTCGATGAAGCTTCACAGGGACCGTGAAGTCATCTATGAAAGAGTCTTATCAGAATTAGAGTTTAGGTTCAACTTCAAATGATCATATCTTTTCGCACAAAATGAATTATGTGGCCCATGACCTATCAAATTAAAGATCTTTCAGTCCTCTTTCCAAGGCAACCGAGCTTTCCTAATTCAATCCCGACATTAAAGGTTATGTTTGTGTTACTGAAGCTTTGTCAGGCAGGGCATCTACATGACCCATTTGACGGGCCTTCATGATCTAGACGGCCTGTGAAGCCCCTCGTAGGAGACATTTCGACTGTTTTAAGTCACGGTTGTTTCAGTCTTTTCCCAATTGTTTTAACTCAATACTATGTCGTTTTACCTTCTACCCTACACCCTATATAAACAATTTTACCCCAAAAATCACCCCATTCAATTTATTCTCTTAAGTTTCCAAAATTTGATCAAGTTCAGCCTCTCAAATATTTCTCTCTCGAAGGAAGAAGAAGAAGAAGTCTAGGGTTTCAAGATCAAGTCTATAAATCCTCCATTAATAGCAAGATTTTGGCATCAAGGTATGATAGTATTCACCTATAGAGATCTTTCCTCCATAGGGTTCTAAATTCTCCAATTTTATAAAGTTACATTCCCCAATCAATTATGGTTTTATTCAATTGTCAAGGGTTTCTTTCAATGTTTATTCAATTGATTGTTTTATGTCTTCTTGTGTATGAATTGAAGTAATTACATGTTTTAAGTTGAATTCTCATGAACCCATGCAAGATCCATGATTTTGACTATGAACTATGAAACATGAATTTATGAAGCTATGTATGTATTTTCTTTATGAAATTTATGTAAATGAATTTGAGGATGCTTTGACTTTGAAAACATGATGAAGCTTATAAATTATTGAAAAATGCATGTTTGATGAAAGTAATGCTTCTGACTCAAGTAAGCTTAAAGATGAAGGTATGTATATGTTCTATGTAGCTGGGCCATATGACATGAACGACATCTAGATTTGCGCTCAATGCTTTTCGCGCTATTTTCCTTAATTATGTCTTGATTAGTATGTAGATCATGATTTCAAAACTATTTCTATTTAGTAGTGGGGCATTTTAGCATGAAGTGAATGACTATGTGCCTTAAAAGCTATTATGAAAAGACCATGGACGGTGAAAGGTCATGCATGGTATAAGGAGCTACTCTATGATGTTTATAGCTAGGATTGGTTGCTTAATTATGCCTTTCCATGGATGATAGGACAAACTGCGATTAGAAATGTCCTATAATGATACGATAAGTTAATATTAAAAAACATTTCGTGAGATTTATGGTTAGCACCGTGAAGATATTGAGATAGAATCTCTCTCGTAGCTTAAGTCCGGGTTTCAAGTAGCAATCTCCTTATCCCAAAGCTCTGTGCCCCCATAGGATGATTGTCTTAGATAAACATTAACTAGTGGATCCACGTAAGCTAAAAGTTATTGGTTTTACCTTGGCAAGTAGGATACCCTTTTTCGGTGTGGAGTAGACATCAGATTCCATGTTATAGCTCACATGGTCTCTTTTTCGGTTAAGGTTACTGCCCATAATAATAATGAACTAAGGTTACTTCAAGAAGTATCTCACATGTGTTAGAAAGATGATTTTTACTTGCATTGACGATGATCACAATTTATGGTTTTAACCTCTTATCTTATGTTTTAACTTGGTCTTTGCATGTCATGAAAAGTCATTTTAGCATGATGTCATAACTTTTATGCTTTACTATCATACTGGATACATTCTTTGCACTAACACATACTCTTGCCTCCATTGTTTCTCAAATGTAGCATCCGACGTTCCTATTCTACATCCTCGTGGCTAGTGATCATTTTACTAGTTGTTGAGAAGTGGTGATTCCTCATGTTCTGAGAACCAAACCTTTTTTTGACTATTGTCTTTACTTTTCGGATATTGTATGTGATTCCTGGGTTACATCTCAATCACTCTTGATGTAATAGATATCTTTGAGACTATTGAGACTTCCGCTTCGTTTTGGCAATCTATTTGATATAAAATTGTCTTTCAAACTCTTTAATTCTATTATCTTGTATGATGTATGCTAAGTGGCTTGTGTAGGGACTTTCAACGTCCTAGGTACCATGTCACGTCTAGGGGGTACTTTAGGTCGTGAAAAATTTGGTATTCAGAGCACAAGGTTTAGAAAGGTCCTAGGATGTTTCATAAACCACGTCGAGTAGAGTTTTGTTAATCAGTGTGAAGCGCACCATATTTATGAACAAGAAGCTATAATACAATTAGAAAATTTTCACTTCTTTCACCATTCTAAAGTAGTGCAATATAGTGTAACTCTCTATGTCTCTCTCCTAAAACTTATCCAATGCTTTTCAAAATATGCCTCCATGAATGAATCTTGTGAGAAGGAATGTTTGTGAATATGTGCGACAAGAGGTTTCCCAAGTTCCGGTCGACCCTGTGGCTGAGAAAGTAACTAATGATGAGTTTCGAGCCACATTTTATCTATTAACCCAAGCCATGATGGCTTAGGCAAATAGGGAGGTTGTGGCTCCTGTGAACACAAATGTGCGTATGGCGGCAATTAGAGTGAGGACTTTACTAGGATAAATCCTCTAAAATTTCATGAATCTAGAGTCGAAGAAGATCCTCAAGAGTTAATTGATGAGGTTTATAAGGTGTTGATGATCATGGGAGTGATGCCGATGGAAAAGGCAAAATTGTCCGCTTATTAACTGAAGGGTGTTGCTCAAGTCTGGTTCAACCAATGA
Organism: Solanum raphanifolium; assembly: GCA_036250405.1. Taxonomy (NCBI): domain Eukaryota; kingdom Viridiplantae; phylum Streptophyta; class Magnoliopsida; order Solanales; family Solanaceae; genus Solanum; species Solanum raphanifolium. The sequence continues at coordinate 73,341 of JAJOOE010001261.1, read as the reverse complement.
AAGGAAGAAAAGGCAGCAGATGCAGGTCCTCTAGTTTGGGAGAAATTTAAGTTTGCTTTTCTTGATAAGTTATTTCCTCTTAAGATGAGGGAGATAAATGTACTTGAGTTCATTAACCTTCATCAAAGGGATATGAGTGTGAATGAGTATGATTTGAAATTCACAAAATTGTCTAAATATGCTCCAATTATGGTTGCCGATCCCAGGGCAGTGAGGAGTAAGTTTGTGTCGAGTGCTTCCGACTTAGTGGTCAAATAATTTCTAACCTCCATGCTTGTTAAGGAGATCAATATCTCCCAGTTAATGGTTCATGAACAACAAATAGAAGAAGAAAACCTTAAGGAGAAGACTAGGGATTCAAAGAGGGCAAAAAGGGATAATGGTGAGTTCTCACATTCAAGGTCTCGTGGAGGTAATCGTCCTCAAGGAAAGTGTTCTAGTGAGAAAATGTGGCCCAAGTTTCGGGAGTGTGGGAGAAGACATAAGGTTGTGTGTCTAGCCGGTTCAAATGTGTGTTTTGGTTGTGGAAAGATGGATCATAAAATAAGACATTGTCCTTTGGTTGCTAGAAATGAGGGAGATAATCGTCGGCGGGCTCAACCTTACTCTTCCCAGGTCCTAGTGGTGGTTAGAAACAAAATAGGTTTTATGCTGTTCAGACTCGACAAGATCATGAGGGTTCCCTAGATGCAGTAATTAGCAAGTTATGGTCTTTTAGCTTATAGTTATGCATTGTTTCATGTTGGGTGTTTCGTTGCTATGGTAAGACTCCATCTATGGTTTTGAATTCGACCTTGAAATCATTGTGGAAACTTCTTAAGTGTTTACTTATATCAATGGTTCTGTAGTTGTTAAGACTTTGTTGTTATGTCTGGGTTGAGGGAGATGCATTTGAAAATACTAGTGGGGTTGTCTCCCAAGAAGGAGATAGTGTGCTTCATGGTTGGTACGTGAGTAGAACTATATTTATTTTGGAAGAGTTCCTTGTTATGGTTTGGTGTGTGAAATTTCGAAGGCGATGAGATGTCTTAGCCCCTCATGGTTCACTCTTTAGGATTCTTGTGTCTTAGTCATTCCCATGTTTCCTCATGCATGGATGCTCATGAAAAAAAATTGATTTTTCGAAGATATGATTTAGCTTGATTAATTTCTTCATGATTATGTTCATTTGAGTATGACTTGCATATAGACATTATGAAATGATTTTTTGAACATGTTTTAGCTTGGAGTCGTTGCTCCTCCTTGGTTATGTGCATATTGATGAAGTTGCATTAATGTTGGGTTTTTAGTTTCTCTCCTACTCTTTTTGTGATAGTTTGAGTTCCATTCGAGGACGACTGTTCCCACGGGGGAGATATTGTAACACCTTATATTTGAATAAAAAAACTAGAAAGGTCTCAAACAGGAAAGTCAAGAACCCAAAAGCTGACTACGGAAACCTCCACGGAGCCCTAAACAAGCCGTGTAGGGGACCACGGTCCATTAATGGGCTCATGAAGGTTTTCCATAACCTGCCCCAGGCTGGGGTGACCTAGACAGATGCCTAGATGGCCTATGGTGACTTAGACGGCTCTTCTAGTAGGTGTCAAGTCACCCAGTCAGAAAGGGTTTCACCCTATGTATTCATGACCAACCTGCTGGGCCAACATGCTCTAGGCGGCCCGTGAAGCACCTTGTGGGAGGCATTTTTGCATTTTTAAGTCACGGTCATTTCAGTCTTTTCCCAATTGTTTTAACTCAATACTATGTCATTTTACCTTCTACCTTACACCCTATATAAACATTTTTACCCGCAAAATCACCCAATTCAATTCATTCTCTTAAATTTTCTAAAAGTTGATCAAATTCATGCTCTCAAATATTTCTCTCTCTAAGGGAGAAGAAGTCTAGGGTTTCAAGATCAAGTCTCCAAATCCTCCATTAATTTCAAGCTTTTGACATCAAGGTATGACATCGTTCACCTATGGAGCTCTTTCCTCCATAGGCTTCCTAAATCTCCAATTTTCTAAAGCTAGATTCCCAATCAAATTAGGGTTTTATTCGATTGCCATGGGTTCCTTTCAATGTTGATCCAGATGATTTTTATGTCTTCTTTTGAATGAATTGAAGTAATTACATGCTTTTAAGTTTAATTCTTATGAACCCATGCAAGATCCATGATTCTGACTATGAACCATGAAACATGAATTTATGAAGATATGCATTTATTTTCTTTATGAAATTGATGTAAGTGAATTTGAGGATGCTTTGACTTTAAAAACATTATGAAGATTATGAATTATTGAAAAATCCATGTTTTATGAAAGTAATGCTTATGACGCAAGTAAGCTTATAGATGAAAGTACCAATATGTTCTATGAAGCTTGACCACTTGATATGAACGACATCTAGAATTGCCATCAATGCTTTTCGGGCTATATTCCTAAATTAAGTCATGACCAATATGGTATCCGGATATGCCATCAATGATTATAGATTACACTTTCAAAATTATTTTCATTAGTAGTAGGGAATTTCTAGCATAAGTGCGTGACTATGGGCAATAAAAGCTATTATAAAAAGACCATGGATGGTGAAAGGTTTTCTCACGCATTGTCTAAGGAGCTACTCTATGATGTTTCTAGCTTGGATTGGTTGGTTAATTGTGCCTTTCCATGGATGATGATAGAAGTTGTGATTACCCATGTCCCGTAATTATAATACAAATTATGTGATAGGACCTGGTTCTTCAAAGTGTAACATCAAAGTTTAATATCACCTTTGAAATGCCAATATGCCAATTTTCATTTTTTACACTATAAGTTTGTATGTATTCATAGAATCTTCTTCTCTATTTAAAAATTGTTACTCATAAAGTTCTGCTTCACACTTACTCCTTGTCAAAAGCATACTCTTCTATGACTCAAACAGTTTTGTCTTTTGAGTTCTGCTTTGAGCTAGACTCCTCTTTTTATCAAACTTTTTAGTGTTGTGGTCAAACTTCATCTCTTCTATTTAACTTTTTATTTGTTTCCTTGATTATATAAAATATTGCTTTTATCCATTTCTTGATTCTTGCATTCATATATTTATTCATTTTTGCAACCTTGTGTTGATTTTCATCTGCTCATGGAAGTGCACTTTTAACTTTACTGACTGACTTGTTTCATCAATCTTTGTCACTCATTAAGACTTCATAAACTAAACAAATTCCCCCATTTTGATGATGACAAATTACTTGCAATAATGCCTCCATCTTCACCTCTAGACACTAAGTAGACATCTACTCGAGTTTAAGCAAGTTAGTCAGTGGGTTATAAATATTTCATACCTCCTATCTTTCCATTTTTGCAACATTAAAAAGATAATGTTCCCTTTATAAAAAAATCAAGCTAAGGGTAGTGTTTAACAATTCATGGAAATTAGGGTGATTATAAAAACAATCAAAACAAGACTGAATTGTAGCATAAAAATGAATTAAAAATAGTAGGAACTTCAATCATATTAGCAAAGGTTGATCATTTCCATTGAACAGTTACACAAATTTCCACAAACCATAAAGATATATCCTGACTACGGAAAAAAAGGAACATTTAAACAACAAAAAGAGAACTAGACACGAACATAGAAACATAAGTCACGAGGGAATAAGGCTAGGTGGAGGGTGGAACGAGTGGTAACAAATCTGTCAAACGGTAGATAGTATCAACATGTTCTTCCCTTTACTTGACTAGAGTTTCCTCGCAAGAATCAATCTTTGCACACATACCCATCTTGGCAAGCTCATGAGTGGTCTTAGTGGCCTCTATTTTGGCAATCGTCTCATCAAACACATTTTGATGCCTTTGTAGGGGAGTGGTAGACCGTTTCATGGAAATAGGTAAAGCAACATGATTCACCCTTCCCAAAACATCCTATGTTGTTTGAGGAATCCACACCTGCACTAGAACGGAATAGGCATCAAGGATTTCTGCAAGCAAGAATCCATAGGGGAACGCCTAAGCTTTAGCATCCTTGATAATCACACGATGCATATGCTTAAACATCAAACTATCAAAGTTGATCTTGGCTTTAGTTTCATGACACTCCATAAGTGTTAGATCAATATAGCTAGCCTCTATGTGCCCCTCTTTCCTTGGAATAAAGATTTTATGAACAACATCAAAATATAATTGATGAACAAGGCTCATTTCCCATTTCAACACCCTCATGTGATGACTAAGATTGGGATGTCCCGAGAGTTTCCATGAGATTTATAAAATGGATTCCAAATTATCTAAGGGAGGAAAATAAAAATTAACATAGTCATCCCACCCCTCATTTGGGTTATGGAGAATATGGGATATGCCAAAAACATGCAAGTTGGTGGACACTTCTCAAACACTAGTGAAGAAGATAGAGCCAGTTGCAACACCATAAGCATAAATCTCAATAACCTTAGGTGACTAAATTTTCATTGCATATCCCCTTGCAAAATCAACTGAGATCAATCATGGAGCTCTTATTTTGTAAGTAGAACTCAAATTTAAGGCCGACAAAAAATGAGTGGCTACTCGACCATGTATAATATACCGTTATTGGAAACTTAGGAGACATATGATGTCTTGATCAATAATTCCATCGATGTGCAATTTTTCTGAGGCATCATCCTCAGCACCTACGATGTCAGAGTCTGAAGTTGAACTATGTTCGATAGCTCATTTTGAAGGACTAGGGATTGAGTGGGGTTTAGACAAGAAGGATCAAGAGGGTTTCTTGGAGGTTGGATTTTTATATGGGCATAGGGGGATCTAGACAGGTATATTTACGAGTTATAAAGTGTTGTTCATGTCTAAGTAGAAAATCCATTTTAGATGAGGAGGATATTGGGAAGGGAGAGACGGGGGAGGGTTTCTTTTTTTCCAATGGCTAAGAGGTTTATTTAGAGAGGCCTCCTCCTTACACTAGTGATTTATAGATGGAGAGGACCGTTCAGGGGAGGATTCATCATCAATAATTGAAATGCGTTTTCCATATTTCTTTCTGAAGTTGGAAAAAACCTTTTTGGGAATAAGATGCATCAGAGGGATGTCATCAATGGACATTATGAAAAAGAGGTTGATGTCTAGAGCTTCAATGGTGAATATTTTTGGGAATGGGGGAATGTTTGGGAGTCAGAGAATTCATTCTTGAATGCATTCCACACAGAGAAATTCAACAATTTGAAGGGAATGGTAGGTGGAATTTTAGGGGTAAGATTTGCATTTTCATGCAATAACATTTCAAGAGAGTTGGACGCACTCTTATTTTGAGCGGGAATGGTTGATGAAGATTAATCCATGTAGATGGGTATTAGTTTCAGAAAAGGGTTTAAGAAAGAGTTGAAGTAGAATGAAGAATGAGTGAATTCTTGTTTTGAAATTGTTGAACAGGGAGAGAGTGTAATGATGGTGGAGGTGACTCTTTGGTGTTGTTTTGACATAGTTTTTTTGGAAAAGAAACAAGCTAGACTCTTGGATTTTGATGGTTAAGGGGTGGGAAAGGAATATTGATTGAACGGAACAAGCATGCTTAGCTTATTAACCTTAGTCATTTAATAACTTAAAATTTTGTAGATCATACTTGATAGTTTTGTATTTTAATTTCCTTTTTCTTTTTTAGAAGTTCTCTGCACAATCTAATTGATAACTATGATAAATAATGTCAAATATCTAGAATTGAGATACACAATTTTTTTGTGCAAGATTGACAAGCATAACATCTTAGCTAGAATAATTTAAGAAGGAACTTGGTTTCTAGCCAATCATTGAGGGTAGTTTATGTAATCTTAATCATCCCAAAGTCTAACCTACTTTTTTTCAAATTGTTTTCTACTCAGTGCCTTGTTAAAAAAATCAACAATTTGTTCTTCAATGGAGGAAAACATTATTGAGATAAGACCCTTTTCAACTTGTAAAACATGTAAATGACTAGTTACTCCAAACATTGTGGAGGTATAAAATATTTTATCTGCATCTACAATCTTAGCAAAGCAACTATTATGTTATGTGATCTTCCATGACTGTTTATTTTTATGAGAGAAGTTCAATGGGAGGAAGGACAAAACTAAGTCAAGTCATGTTGATGAAGGGTACTGAACGATATAGTTTCCATATCTTAAATTACAATTTGAGTTGTTTAAACTTGAATGTTCATTATTTATTGTTCATAGAAGAAGATATAGGGGTACAATTTATGTATGTGCGGATAGATATGAGTTGTAATATGATTTCCTGTTTTTGGAGATGAAAGCTTCAGAAAAATAAAAAATATTAATTACTAGTTCAAGAGATTAAATCATTATTTTCAATACTTTTGGTTGCTTTTCATTTGTAGGTATGAGCCAAGTACAAGGTATTTCTCTGTTTCCATCCTACTCTTTGTTTCTTCATTATATATTACGGAACTTACATGTTGATGACTTTCAAATAATATATATGAATTGTGCCTTCAGCTGAATACTTTACATAACCTTACACAACGTAAAATTTATACTAGTGATGTATACTTTACATAACCTTACACAGAGTAAATTTCTTACTGATTATATTTATGAATGATGTCTTTGCTTTATTAGAAGAAGTGAAATGTGCATAACATGCTATGTGCAGTATCCTCTAAGGAGGCTATTCTAAGCACAATAATATGCCATGTTTGTTACATAATGACTTTTAAGGTGTTTGAATGCCATTTTGCTTATTCTGTTTTTAGAGGACTTGATTTGTGCATAATATTCTATGAGCAACATCCTCTAAAGAGGCTATTCTAAGCACAATAATATGCCATGTCTTTGCTTTATTAGAAGAAGTGAAATGTGCATAATATGCTATGAGCAGTATCCTCTAAGGAGGCTATTCTAAGCACAATAATATGCCATGTTTGTTACATAATGACTTTTAAGGTGTTTGAATGCCATTTTGCTTATTCTGTTTTTAGAGGACTTGATTTGTGCATAATATTCTATGAGCAGCATCCTCTAAAGAGGCTATTCTAAGCACAATAATATGCCATGTCTTTGCTTTATTAGAAGAAGTGAAATGTGCATAATATGCTATGAGCAGTATCCTCTAAGGAGACTATTCTAAGCACAATAATATGACATGTTTGTTACATAATGACTTTTAAGGTTTCTGATGAATACCTTTTTGCTTATTTTGTTTTTATTTTTATTTTAGAGGACTTGATGTGTGCTGAATAGTATGTGTATATTTCCTTTATCGAGTGCTATTAATGTATTTCTTTCATTTATTTCTTTCATTTGGTATCATGTTATCTTCAGACACGAAATCCTCCAATATTGTTGTTGTTTTCTGCCATATTAGAAGGTAATTGTGAGCCTTTACTTTTTCAGTTTTCAAACGTCTTTTCGAAGGGATGTACTAATTTTAGTATCACTACATAGTGTTGTGAAGTACCGTAGTAGAAAAAAAACTTTCGAGGAATCTAGATCATGAAAGAAATACTTCTATAGACAGTAAAATTAGCGTTGAGAAAACTATAATCAAGAACGGAAAAGCATCGCAACAATCGTATTTATTGATTACAAAGTATGAGTGTTACAATCTCTATGATTCCTCTGATTTTTCTTTCAGAGATAGATTCAAGGGATCTTGTGCTTGATCTTCAATCTGGAACTTCATTTATACTTCAGTTCAAGGGCTTTTGGGCTTGTTATTGAACTTGAATGATTTAGTTCTTGAACTTGAATACATTAATTCTTGAACTTGTATAGAAAAATCTATGATGTTTGATCCACGAGCTTTCTCTGGCTTCTTATTAGATTTTTTTATATCTTTTCTGAAATATGAGGACCCCTATTTATAGTTTGTGAATACAAAAGTTGTGATAGGAACATGCTTTCCTTTGGCAATCAAATTAAAGTGACATCACATTTAGGGCTTTACAGAGTGGGCTTGTCATTTTGACAAATGACATAATTCTATTGGCTTCTTTGTTTTACTTGGCATGCCACATCATTTGACACGTGGCACCAAACCGGGCCTCTAGGATGAGATAAAATTGAGCTTAACAAATTGGGCTCATCTATTGTAGCTCAAATCAATTAATTTGGACTTTAACTAAATCCAAATTATTTGCACTAAATAGTTAACCCAATTATTTTAATATTTATTTGAACTAATATATTCATGAATTTAATATAATACGAATCATTTTATAAATTTATATTTAATAAATTTTAAATGATTACAACTTCATTTGGAAAAATATATAGGACCCTAAGCATCACAACTGGACGTGTATGAAAAATCTTCCATTTGTCAGGCTGTAAATGCATATATACACATAATTTTTTCTCTTATACATAACTTGGTAGTTTTTGTTTTAGCATTTGTTGCCTTGTTTGACTTTTAGCAATTTTCTCTTTGTTTTATTTTTTTCATGAGAGTTTTTGTTTTGAGTAGCTCGGTAATATTTCTTGGCTTGTAAATGTTTTAGATTGCTCTGATCCATGATGCGGTGGCAAAGTCATTATATAAGTTTGTGAACTATATTAAGAGGAAGAAAGATTCAGTGGATGAGTTGCTAGTTACATTGTTAGTCAAGGTACTATGAATTTAGTAAATCAGAACTCATCTTAAAGAGACTCCCAGTTCTTAGCGAACATAAAAATTTCTAGATCATCATGGTCTCATTTGATTGCAGTTATTGTCGATTGAGAAGTTATGGGCCAAAGAACTATGTGCAAGTATATGCGAAGAATCTTCGCTATCTAAAACATGGGACTCCAAAGTTTGCTACATCAGTGCAGTTAGCTTTCACTTACTAATGTCCTTTGTGCTAAGCATTCTTTGAAGTGATGTATTAATGGCTTATTGTGATTTATACATGTTTAGGATTTCACTGTTCAGTTTCAAAATGCTACAAGGGATGTTGGGAAGGAAAAAGTCAAATGCATATAAAATTGTAACCAACGTACTAATGAGTACATTTCTTTTATGGATGGCCTTGTGGAAATACCCATATTAAAATATCAGTTGTTTGGCCATGCTGCTCCATTGCAAGAAGGTTCTGAGACAAAGAAATAGTATAGAAGATGGAAATACAGACACTCATCCTTGTAGAGATATAAAAAAAGAGGATCAAAGTAAAGAAGGCCAGAAAGGAAGTCATTCGGCTATACCTTCTAAACCTATCGCAACAAAAAGAAAATGGTCTACCGAAGGTTGGTAAGGATTAAATTCAGTGAGTTGTGGATAGTCTAAAGGAAAATTATCTACTGAAGGTTGGGAAGGAGTATGTTCATCGATTTGGGGGCATCCCAAGGAGGATGATGGACTGATGAGTCCTCAAATTGGACTCATTTAGGGCTATATTTTGATAGAATTAGTGTCCTCAAATGCATATTTTATCTCAATATCTTATGAAAACCCTTAAGTTTCAGGTATTTGGAGTTTGAGGGAAAGCATGGACACTACTTAGCAAAAAAGGAACAAAGGCAGTTGAAAGAATGAAGAAATAAAGATCTGAGAATAGCCGAACACATTCGGTGAATCACCAAAAGGTCTTATCATCGCCTTTTGTTCCAGTGTGCTGAACCCTGAAAGAAAGGATCAAATCAGTGGTGAAAAGGAGCAATTGGCATGTCGTTGATCAGTTCCGCGAAGCAGTACTATGTCGCCCAATGATTCAAAACACGACGATGCTGTAGGATAGAGCAAGACGATGATGAAACCTACCAAAGGGTGGATCGCCGAGTTGATCAGCGATCTCGACTAACGATGCCGAATGATCCGCTGCAATATAGATTTTTGAAAACTATAAATACTCGTTGAGAGTTGTAGCTTAATATCATATTTTTAATATATAATTTTTAAGATAGAATTTTGTGTTCTATGTTTGGAGAGGGTTTTGAAGAACTTGAAGATTCAAAGGGTTTCAATTCCTAGAATTTAGACATGGGTCTTGTGGATTCTTCACTCTTTGCTTGTTTTGAGACTTAAATCTTCATACCCATTTGCATGCAAACTCATATTGGTATAAATTTCTATCTCTTTTACATGTGTAGCTAAAACCCTAATTCTTGGGGTGTGATTTTGTGAATAAGGGTTAGATTATCTGTTGGGTCTTCCTTGTTGATGGTTTATTTGTTGTGTAAATGTGATTTCGTTTAGTAGTTGTGGTGGAACTTAATGAAATTGTAGTTGCAAATACGATTTCACCTTTGTGTTTTTGGCTTGCTCGAGAGAGAGGTCGTAAAACTAAGACTACTAAATTGATGGTCAATGGGAGTGGGTCGACATGAGGCTCAGATCGAGAGAGTGAACCCTAGTCCTTCTCCCACACACTCAGCTCGAGAGAGTGAGTGGGCTAAGGCGGAAGTTGTTCTTCATGCGGCAAGTTGGTGTCTGAGAGGAACCCATTTGATTCGGGGTAAGTTGCTCGAGAGAGAATTTACCCCTACTATAGTCTAGCCTAGTCACAAATACTCAACGGATTTACTATCAAAAGCATGTACCAAAAAGTCTAGTCTTACCTATATTCCTATCACATCCGAAGAATCTCGTCCCCTTGATTAGTACTCCTTTTATTTTTGTTGTTTTTGCTTATTTGTCACAAACCCCCATTGATAATTGACGCTTGCGTCACCCCTTAGATTTAGCATGTTTATATTGGATAATGTTTTTAGCTATGACTAACTAGAACTAAATTTTATTTTTCTATTAATTCTCATGCCAACTCCCTTCGGATTCGACCCCCACCTTTGGTTGGGTTACTTTACTATTGAACAATCATAGACACTTGCATTGTAAATTGTGTCTTGATTACGCAAACATCATGGACCACCCAACTATCCCTAGTAAAAAGGAAAATGGTCTACCAAAGGTTGGGGAAAAGCATCTTCAATGAATTAGGGACAGTCAAACAGAGACAGTGCACCACTAGACTACATCTTGACAAAAAAGAGAAGATCAAATGAATCACAAGGAGGAATTTCTTCTTCTGCTCAATGGTTTGGAAAATCAAACACAAAAAGTTGATCCAAATGGAAACATAACAATAAATATGCACCTAAGGCTAAGTGGTCAAAATGCATAAGGAGGTTGAAGAGGAAGCTAAATAAACCATTTGGTTCCAGTTACAGTAGTTTGAATATCTAGTTGAATCATCTGCAACAACTTTTACATTATTTCTAGAACTTATGGAGTATGTCATATGAGTTATGGGTAATGTACCCTTTGTCGTCCTCTTGTTTTTGTGCTGGTTTATTATGACATTTTGTACAAATCGACAAAGCAATGACCTAACAAGATGGAATGTTAAATGCTCAATATACATTTGATTTTATGTAACTTATGAACATCAAGGAATTGAAGGAAAAATGGATTCTCAAGAAGCCAAATCTCTCTTTGTTGATTTACTTTACCTAAATGAGCTCTTAATGAATGAGCAATTAGTTTTATTCTAACTATGAAAAACTGGAATTATAAGTTTCTAGTACTTTTGGTTTAAGAGTAGATGTCAATTGTTGTCACTACCTGAGCCTATACCCTGGATGTGGCCGTCACTCGAGAATCATTGCTAGTCCCCCAACAAACTCTTGGTCTGGTTGACTGCTTAACAGAAGACTGACTCAAGTATTTAAAGTCATATAATAGAAGTAAATCATTAAACTTATAAAATGCTTAACTCATACTGTCTGAAAATAATACTTAGTGCAATAGTAATAATTTGCAAAACATCTCAAAGGAAAAGAAAGTACTAAAAGACTTCTCTCAACTCTATCTATCTATGAACCCTTTATAGTCCAACATGGATGCCAAACAAGACCAACGACACCCTTAAATGACTAAACTGAAAATGAAAGTGGAGTCCTCCAGAATGCAAGGAGGCTCATCAAAAGCGAACTGAAGTGCAAAGTGATCTCAACGAAGCGCATGTTGATGATCATGAACACTTGTATCTACATCATAGAAATATCCAGGTCCACTAACATCACTACATAGAATATGCGAGTAACTAATAAAACTTAATGTATAAATAACTTAACTAATAAGGCTTGAAAAATCCTCACATGAACTCAACTCAATACAAAGCAATAATAAGAGATGAAATATTTAAAGCCTCATAAATAAAAGATGATAACTCAAGGATGTATCTAAAAATACAATAAATTACTCTTTGCTCTTATTTGAGAGATTCTCTTACCAGCAACCATCACCATGAACTATGTGATGATACAACGTCTCGCCTACACTGCCAAAACTATCTTATACCTTGCCGGGGTATAGAACACCTCAACTAAATCGATCCACCAAAGCTCTACTCGAAAGGAATAAGGAGTCATCTAAAAAGTGATATTTTACCCATGTTGGCTACATGGTTTATGAGGCATGTGAGTTTTCTGAACACATTCCCATATCGGTGCTCAATACTACTCCTAATAAATATATAATCATGCACAAATGTGTAAAACGTACTCTTTCTCAATTTGAGATAATTGCTCAAAACATCCTCTAAAAGAGATAACTGCTCTGAATTAACTCATTACTCATTTAGAAATAAAAGTTTCCCTTTTCTCAACGTAAACATGATAAATTTGGGAATTAATAGTTCCATTAAACTTTACTTAAAATGTCTCTTTAAACTTTCCTCAAAACTCCCATTTACTTTCTCAGAAAATCAATTTAAGATACTTGTTTGGTTAAAAAGATTATCTTCAATAACTCAATGAATACTTAGATAATAGGGTTCATGCTGAAAAATGCATATGAACAATAAACTCAAGAATCTCAATGCATAATATATAGTAACTCAAAATTAGGAATAGCAACTCAGAATTCAACAACAAACTCATCTAAAGAATTATCAAAACTAAGGATGTAACCCTAGATTATGCTTTACTTATAGAAAGTAGATGTAGGGCATCAGGACAAATTCAATCCATCACTATGATAGCCTGACATACCTAGGAAGAACAGAGTTATTGGTGAAATCGACAAAATTTGAAGAACAATAGAAAACCCTAAATTTTCTCCTCTTGAATCGTTGGTCTAAGTATTTGAAGTGTTAAAGAACGTAAAATAATGTTTTGACACTACTTAGACCTTAATTAGGTGAAAAAGGATCGTGGTTTAGGCTTAGAAAGGGTGCAAAAAGACTAAACCGTCCCTCTTTCAAAGCTGACAAAAATAGTCCACGAGAGTATCTATAGTTCGTGGTTTGATCTACGTACCGTAGATCCTATCCGTGGAATTGATATTGAATTTTTAAGGCTCAAAAGTCCATTTACAGGACAAAAAGATGGCCCGTAGTATTTCTTATGAGCCGTTGGTAGTATCCATAGGATTTGGGTTCCAAAAATTAACTCCAAGTACTTTACCGATGACTTGATAAGACGGGTCGTCATTCAACCTACGGCCTGTCAGTTGGATCCATTTTTTACAGACTCAGAAAACTTTGATATGGCAATCTTTGGTAAACCAGTTAGAACTATTTACTCCAAACACGAAATGAGACAAACTTAGTGGCATTGGAAAAAGGACTCAAAAACCTTTAATTTGGTAGGTAATAGGCCACCTAATTCATTATGTGCTGGGAGACATGAGCATTTGACGTTTACCTAAGTAGAATCTTATTTCAAAACTTAATTGGTAATGAAGCTTTCAACTCAACTTTGTGCTAGGGTGTTCTTGTGAACTTAAGTCATATCAAAATCCATTCGAACACCAAAGAAATGACCGTGTGTCACGACCCGAGTATACACCCGAGAAGCGACACGGCGTACTCGACCCCCGAAGGGGTCTTATACAAGCCTCATAGCCCAATCATTGCATAGGTAATAGAAGTAGTATAGAATTAAAAACATTTCTTTATAAAACCATACAATCTAATCATTCAAAAACATTTAAACGCAAGCGGAAGTCTATATCTCACATGGCCATCTTAGACACAATCTTGAAAAAAATAGGGGCACGACCCTTTACAATAGAAATCTAAAGTAGTATATTACATGAAAAGGAAAGAACCTCTAAAACTCTTATCCTCGATCTATGAGAATATACCCAAAATGTCTTGGAGAACTCTAATCCCAAGCTTTACTAGAGCAATGCAAATTACTTGCCGGAATCTACACTTGTAGTAAAAACATGAAGAAGAATGGGTTAGCACATAAAGTACTAAGTATGATAGTCATGCAAAAACATGCTTAAAAAGGACATTGTTGTTTGAAAGGCATGATATATGCCATTTTAATAAAAACATCATGAATATTGATAAAAGAGGCATAATATAAAGTCAAAACCAACATACAAGTCATTTATCCACATTAGAACATAATCCACATATGAACCTTTACCTTCACCTCAAGTGACCCTCAAGCTATACCTTGTGCAATGTATGGATAGCGTCCCATACCACAATCCACACCAATGTACCACATTAAGGTCACCAAAAGTGAACTTACCATTCAGCCTTTCCATCCTTACATAATACTAATACACAAGAGACATAAACATTACACAAGTCATATCAACACATAAGGACAATCACTTAAGACAACTCTAAGTCATACTTGTGCAATGTGCAAGTAGCATTCCATACTACTCACACTAAGTACTCCTTTGAAGTCACCATAAACAAGGCACACTCATATTCATTAAGTCATGACAAGGAAGTAACTCATAATACAATCCAAGTATAGCATGCATCTTTACATTTAAGCATATAAGAGTCAACATTCTTCATTAACTTCATTACATTAAGAGCACCTTCATTCATTTAGACATTAGATCCACATTTTTCATTAACATTATCATAAGAGCACATTCATTACACTTAACATTATAATGGAACACACCACAACCTCTCAAAAAGCCTACTTGTGCAATGTATAGATGGCATCCCATACCACCACCCAGACTAAGTAGTGCATTCTTAAGAAGCCATAGTTCCTTAACATTATTGTGGGGGTAAGCCTTAACCGACATAGACCATGTGAGAAATTCATTGAATCACGGTGTCACCCTCACCGGATAAGGGATTCCTACTTGCCTAAGGTAGGACCATCGTTTGTTTAGCCATATGTTGATCCACTAGCTAGACCTATGTGGGCACATAGTTTATGGGATAGGGAGATTGCTACTAGATACCCCGCCTCAACTAACGTTTGAGTATCCATCTCCAGATATTACTACTAAGTGATCCACCTCAACTCACATATGAGCACCCATCTCAATCCATATCCACTTGGTGCTTAGCATTATTCCCCACAGAGTATTTGACATTCATTACATTAGTTCATTATTATGGGATAAGAGATTGCTACTTGATACCTGCCTCCATTAACTTATGGGCATCCATCTCAAACCCAACATTCATTCATTGGAAAGCTCATAGATTCAAATATGAGAATAGCCTTCCACCTAGGAATCCCATATAGTGAGAAAGTCCTTTAACAACATGTGTTTTCAATCATTAGAGTACAATTGAGAATAGCCTTTCAATAAGTACTTCATCATTAACATAATCATAGAACTTCATTCATTATTCATTCATGAGTGTGTGTGTATGTGAAAATAGCCTTTCACATATATCATCATCATTCATAGGGTTAATTGGGAAATATACTTTCAATCACCACATACTACATTCTAAACATAATCATCATTCATTCATTGAAATCACACACACATACTTTACATCATGATCACACATAGATCCTTCATATATAGAGGTAAAAGGAAGATATCCATCAATTCAATACCACAATATGCATAGTAAGTAGACACCTCAACCTTTCAAGTGGATCAATAGATCATGCACAATTCTACTTTAATATATAATTTGGTCATAACTTGCCCTTCAAGGCTAAGAACCAACATCAATCCATAAGAGTCAACATTCTTCATTAACTTCATTACATTAAGAGCGCCTTCATTCATTTAGACATGAGATCCACATTATTCATTAACATTATAATGAGAGAACATTCATTACACTTAACAATATAAAGTAACATACCACAACCTCTCTCAAAGCCTACTGGTGTAATGCATAGATGGCGTCCCAAACCACCACCCACACTAAGTAGTGCATTATTAAGAAGCCATAGTTCATTAACATTATTGTGGGGGGTAAGCCTTAACCGACATATACCATATGCGCATTTCATGGAATCTCGGTGCCACCCTCACCGGATAAGGAATTCCTACTTGCCTAAGGTAGGACCATCGTTTGTTTAGCCTTAAGTGGATCCACTAGCTAGACCTATGTGGGCACATAGTTTATGGGATAGGGAGATTGCTACTAGATACCCCGCATCAACTAACGTATGAGTATCCATCTCAAGAGATTGCTACTAAGTGCCCTGCCTCAACTCACATATGAGCACCCATCTCAATCCATATCCACTCGGTGCTTAGCAGTATTCCCCACGGAATATTTGACATTCATTACATTCGTTCATTATTATGGGATAAGAGATTGCTACTAGATACCCCACCTCTATTAACGTATGGGCATCCATCTGAAACCCAACATTGATTCATTGGAAATCTCAATAGATTCAAAGATGAGAATAGCCTTTCATCTAGGAATCCCATATTGTGAGAAAGTCCTTTAACAAAATGTCTTTTCATTCATTAGAGTACAATTGAGAATATCCTTTCAATAAGTACTTCATCATTAACATAATCATAGAACTTCATTCATTATTCATTCATGAGTGTTTGTGTATGTGAGAATAGACTTTCACATATATCATCATCATTCATAGGGTTAATTGGGAAATATACTTTCAATCACCACATACTACATTCTAAACATGATCATCATTCATTCATTGAAAGCACACGCATACTTTACATCATGATCACACATAGATCCTTCATATATAGAGGTAAAAGGAAGATATCCATCAATTCAATACCACAATATGCATAGTAAGTAAACACCTCCACCTTTCAAGTGGATCAATAGATCAAGCACAATTCTACTTTAATATGTAATTTGATAATAACTTACCCTTCAAGGCTAAGAACCAACATTAATCCATAAATCCAAGATACTACAATAGATAATGAAATTGACATGATTCAATCACTTAATTAAATATAAGAATCAACAATTAAACATACTTGCAAAATCAATCAACTCCCAATCACAAATCATAATTTAGGAAATTGGGTGAAAACATGGGTTCTAGGAAGAAATCATCTTAATTCATCTTTAAATCCACAATTCTTCCATAATTCAATGCAATAAAGCCTTTAGAAATCATTTAGAATTGAACCCATGCAGTGATTGAAAACTAGGGTTTTAGAGAAATCATTGGAGACTTGAAATCACTTTTGAGATTGGCTCCTTGAAAGAAATTAAGTCAAGGATGAAGATCATCATACCTTTTTAAGAATAATCCCACGAAAATATCTTGAAAAACATGAATATTTGACATTGGAAGCTTGAAATCTTCACCTCCAATGGAGGTTTCTAGAGAGAGAATTTTTGGAGGGGAGAAGACGTTTGATATGGGGTTTTGAAAATAATGAAGTATAAAATAGAGTTTAATACTTTTAATACTCTTAAAATACCTTAATTAACTTAAAATAACCGTCCTTACACTTAAAATAATTAATTAACAATTTACCAAATGACCCTTGCCCAATTCGTGTCCAAACCAGAAAAATAGTGGTGGATCATGCCCTAGACCCATGGACCGTTAGTCCTCTCATGGACCATACTGTTGGTCTGTGGTCTGGGGCTGGGGCATGGTTTTGGAGGTGTTGACCTACGGAGGCCATCCACGGGGCGAGGATAGACCTACGGGGTCATGAACCCCATTTGTAGGTCATCAAATTTTTGGCAACTTTCAAGGTTCTTTGGGGTCTTGGGGTTAGACTAAGGGTCCTCCTCAAGGTCCCCTAGGTGGTCCTTGGGGTGTCGTACCTCGACGTTTGACCCTTCAACCCCTCAACCAAAGTTGAGGACAACATCAAACAACTCATAACCCAAAACTAACTCAAAACAACACTCGTCAAGTTGGAGTTCAACCTACTAGATTTTAGGGTCGTTACACCTTGACACATATGAGCAATTTAAGAATTACTTGATACGATTTTACATGTAAATGAAGAATAGTTCAGGACTTAACTTTTAAAAAATTGGGGCGTTACAATATCTCCCCTTTGGGATCATTTTTTATCGAAAGATGGTTAAAATGAGGATGGAAGGGAGAGGACTTACTCTTACTATCTTTCTAACTTTTGAACTTGCCTACTAGCATAGGATAATATGATTCATACTAAGAGTTTGAAACTCTCTATATCACATAAGTTGTGAACAATATGAGTTTAAACATAGCCACTCTCTATCTGAAGTTATTTGACATAAAGCAAGAATATTTGGGCACAAAAGAAAATGTGAATCGATGCCTTGAGTTATATGACTAGTAGCTTTTAAGATTATAAACATTCTCAACTATGCTCTCTTTTCTGATCACTACACTTCATTAACTGCAACAGACAGCTCCCACTAGGGTATATGACTACTCTTACAAATGTCTAAGTCAAATCTCATGGTCTTATTGTCACGCCCCGAGGCTACCCCCTTGAAGTAACACGTGACCTAGGATCACGAGTGACCCCAAGCTAACCCTGTGTCTGGCATATTATAAGCATACTGAAAATAACTAAGTAACACATGAACTATGCAAAAGCTAAAACAATGGATAACTGAAAGTAGGGAATAACCAACTAGTCTGACTATATAAAACATACTAAGAGTTTAATAACAACTTAAGATGAACTAAGAAATTCAAGCTGATTCTACAACTATGTCTGAAAAGCCTCTAACTAAGTTGAGTTGCTAAGATATCCCCCCAGCTAACTCTAACAAAACTGAAAACTGAAAGTAAAGACTAAAATGAAAGCATGTCTATTGTCCATGGAATATGGCGACTCACCACTGAAGCTATTGAATGAAGACCAAGAATCGATCTAAGTGTGATCTTAATGTTGAGTATCTGAACCTATACATGAAAGGATGTAGTACAGAGTATGCGTCAGTACTTGGAATGTACTGAGCATGAACAATATAGATACAAAGATGAACAAATACATATAAACTAAACAAAGCATAATAGAACAATGACATAAACTGAGTAAGAATGTAAATACTGAAACATAACTGAAAAGCTAAGCTGAATGCAATGACCAAGTACAAATCATGAAAATAACATGCTGAATTGGTTTCTGAAGTATATACTGAAAACCTGGTCAAATGCACTAAGAGTCTGACTGTGGGAGCTACTATTAACTGACATAAAACCACGTGAGCTAAACGTGGAGTTCGATGTATACGCCCCATCGAGAAGACCCAAATACCTTTCCAAGGGTATAAAGGCATGAATGGCGTGATCACTAAATCTGATGCCCAACATAGGGGACTTATCATCCTATGGGGGCACGTAGTTCTAGGACTATGAGGGTACGCTAAACCCTAGTCAAAGTCGGTGCTAAGTCTACTCCCAACTGAATATGTATATGACATAAATGAAACTGAAATGCTGAATTACTAAATAGCTCGAAATAACTGATATGCAATCTGAAAATGCAACATTTATATACTGATAATCTAACAACCCAAATCTAGAGCATTATTATTGGTTTAACTGACCTAGCAAGTGTAATTCATGAACTAGAGAATCTACACAACTAGGGTTCTAAGTTTCATACAAGGAACTAAATAAGCTTACCAAGAAACATGATGTTTCTATTTCGGATACTACAATAGCTAAAATACAGTAAATATCCAAGGTCTTAGAAACCCTAGGCCTAAACAAGATATGTAGAATCAAAGAACTAACTGATTTCTAGGGACCTAGTGGATGAAAGGAACCCACTAGTGTAATCCCACATACCTAGTGATGAAATCTACGGAGAAATCCTTCTATTTCGGGATGAAACTTGAAGAAAACCTTCGGATTGTTCTTGGGAAACTCTCGCCTCTTTCTTCTCCTTTTTTCTTTAAGTTTCGATGACTTTAGGTGAATCAGGGTTCTGGGTATGTCTGACTAAGTTATTAGGCTTAAATATAATAAAACGACGTTTTTAGGCATCAAACGATGTAGCTTAAGTGACCAACGCATATGAAAAAAGGACCAAAATGACCCTGACTTATATCTGAAGAGTGCCACCTATTATAGGACTGATGGGCCGTTATTTGACCTACCAACCATCGGTAGGGGTCGTCAGTCAAGCTTTGCCCGACAGGGCTTCACTAAAATGAGCATAACTTTTTACTCCGAGATGGGATTTAGCAAACTCAGTGAAAAAGGATTTAATTGTCTTTCATTTGACAGGTCATGGGCCACCTAATTCATTTTGTGCTAAAAGATATGATCGTTTGAAGTTGACCCAACAACAATTTTCCTTTAATTGGTTGCTGACCCTCACCTATGGACCGTCCTGGTCAACCGTGAGTTGGGTTAGAGACTATAAACATTTGGTGCCCAACGACAGACCCCACCGACGGACTGTGTGTCAGACTACGGGCAGTCGGTGGCTTCCATGGTTCTTGCACTAGGTCCTAGAAAGTTGCATTTTTTTATTTTCTCAAATCTGAGGTGTTACAATATCTCCCCCTTGGGAACATTTGTCCTCGAATGATGTCTAAACAAGTTGAGTATGGAGCGAAGGAGCTGCAATCCCTACCACTAAGTAGTAGAAACTGATCTTTAAGTGAACATGCAAATATGCTGAAATACAAGAAAAACTAAAGGAACATGATACTAAGACACTCAGTTGGAAACCATAGACTTTAACCTATGTATCAGCTCATGTGCTCTAAATGAACTCAGCTTCAAGGGAAGTTCATTCACTTGGTGGAATGGAAGAGTAGAGGCAGAATGCATTTTTTGAAAGACTAGACAGGGTTTTTGGGAATGAAGACTTCATGAATCTACTACCTAACAATGAAGTTCAACATTTGATTAGACAAGGGTCAGATCATGCACCACTACAGGTCATATGTAACACATCACAGGAACATGTTCAGAAACCTTTTAGGTTTCTAAACTTTTGGACAAAGCATGAGAATTTCAAAAAGTTAATTGCTGATGTATGGCAGGAGGGAGAGATTACTGGTAATCCTTTTACAGTGGTGCACAGTAAGATGAAAAAAGTAAAGCTCGAAATAGCTAAATGGAGTAAGAAGACAATTGGGAATGTTTTTCAGCAAATAGCTACCTTAGAAGATGTGATCAAAATGAAGGAGATTCAATTGGAGATGGCACCTAGAGAGAGCGATAGGGTAGAACTTCATAAGGCAGAGGCAGACATTAAAAGATACAAATATATAGAAGAAGAATATTGGAAACAAAAGGCGGGAATGCAATGGTTTAAGGATGGGAATAGAAATACAAAGTTCTTTCATGCCTATGTCAAGGGAAGAAGAAGAAAACTGCAAATAAATGATATTCAGACAATAGATGGAGACATGATTACAACAACTCAAAACATTGGGGAAGAAGCTGTCAATGTTTTCAAGAAACAGTTCATGGAGGATCAAGAGGTCAGTGATTACAGTATGATAACACATATTCCTTGTGTTATTACAGAAGAGCAAAATGAGATCATGGTGAGAATACCCACTTCTGATGAAGTTAAAAAAGTGGTGTTTGCTCTGAATGGAGATAGTGCTAGTGGTCCAGATGGATTCTCTGGTAAGTTTTTTCAGAGTTGTTGGGATATAGTAGGGGAGAATGTGACCAATATGGTGAAGGCATGTTTTTGTGGACAAGAACTGCCCAGGTATATTACACACACCAACCTGATCCTCATTCCAAAAAAGTAGATGGTAAGCACATTTGGAGATCTCAGGCCTATAAGTCTGAGCACTTTTGCAAATAAGATCATATCAAGAGTTCTTCATGAAAGAATAGTCACTGTATTACCTAGTTTGATATCCAAAAATCAGACAGGTTTTGTCAAAGGGAGAAACATTACCGAAAATGTATTGTTGGCACAGGAGATAGTAAGAGACATCAATAGAAGAAACAAATATCATAATGTAGTGGTGAAGCTGGATATGGCCAAGGCCTATGATAGGGTTTCATGGAAATTCTTGGTGAGAGTAATGAGAAATTTTGGTTTTGCAGAAAGAATCATAAACATGATAGTGAGGCTAATTAGCAATAACTGGTACTCAGTATTGATGAATGGACAATCCTTTGGTTTCTTTCAATCTTCGAGAGGACTAAAACAGGGAGACCCTTTATCACCCACACTTTTCATCATTGCAGCAGAGGTTTTGTCAAGAGGCTTAAACAGTCTATTTGAAGATCCTGAATATATAGGATATGGGATGCCTAAATGGAGCCCACCAATAGGTCATTTATCTTATGCAGATGATACCATCCTATTTTGTTCAGGACAAACTGCATCTATAAGGAAAATGATCAACATTTTGAGAAGGTACGAAAAGGTGTTAGGGAAATTGATCAACCTGGACAAGAATATGGTGTATTTACATGAGAAAGTGCCTAACAGGGTGTGTAATCTGATAAAGAGGGTAGCAGGCATCAGGCAAGGAACTTTTCCTTTCACATATCTGGGCTGCCCAATTTTTTATGGAAGAAAGAATAAATGTCATTTTGAGAACTTGTTGAAGAAAGTCACAAACAAAATGAACATTTGGCAAAATAAGCTTTTGTCTTTTGGAGAAAGGTACATTCTAATTGCTCATGTTTTACAGTCTATACCAGTCTATTTGTTAGTTGTTATGAACCCTTCTAAAGGTATAATAGACCAGTTGCATAAGTTATTTGCAATGTTCTTTTGGAGTAATTCAACAGGAGCTAGGAACAAGCACTGGGTGGCATGGGATAAGATGTGTTATCCAAAAGATGAGGGAGGACTAGGCTTCAGGTCATTACATGATGTTTCCAAAGCTTTTTTTGCAAAGCTTTGGTGGATCTTCAGAACTAGTACATCTTTATGGGCATCTTTCATGTGGAACAAGTATTGTAAGAAAATGCATCCTACAGTGGCTAGAGGGCAAGGTGTATCTCAACTTTGGAGAAAAATGATCATAATCAGAGAAGAGGTAGAACACAACATTTGGTGGCAAATAAAAGCAGGCAGCTCAACTTTTTGGTTTCATAATTGGACTCAACAAGGGGCACTATGGTATGTGGAGGAGAACAATGCAGTGGAAGAGGAAATAGAGGTCAAATTTTTCACTCATCAAGGGACTTGGGATATGGATAAGCTTCTTAGTAAGATATCACTGGAGATGACAAATTATATAATGGAGTCCATTAAGCCTCCATTGGAGGAATGTACCAATGATGTAGCATGGTGGATGGGGAGTACTCAAGGCATTTTCACTGTTAAATCAGCTTGGGAGCTAATGAGACATAAACAGGAAAGAAAGACAGATTATCACATGATTTGGAATAAAGAGATGCCTTTTAAGATGATTTTTTTCTTATGGAGACTCTGGAAAAGAAGAATTGCAACTGATGACAATCTGAAGAGGATGAAAATTCAGATAGTGTCTAGATGTTGGTGTTGTTTGGAGAAAGAAGAGGAGACAATGGAACATGTTTTTCTAACAGCCCCCATAGCCAATAGGCTATGGAGGCAGTATGTTATTTTTGCAGGAATACACATGGAGAACATGCACTTAAAACAACTCATAATAACATGGTGGAAGCAGAATGATAATGACAAACTCAAAGTGGTAATGGGAGCAATGCCAACAATCATAATGTGGACATTATGGAAAAGGGGGAATAATTTGAAGCATGGAGGAACCACCATATACAATGAAATGGTGATGCAAGTGCAGGAAGAGGTGAGGAAACTCCTAAAGCTGAAATATCCTTGGATACACATTAGAAAGGAAACACGGCCTGAACTTATCACAATGCTGAAGGAGTATAAACATAGATTACATCATCATTATGTTCTATAGAAGAAACTGGAAAGAAATAAAGCTAAATGAAATACAGATAGGGCAGCAAGAGGAAATCCAAGGGCTAGTTCTATAAGTTTTGTAGTTAGGGATGATGAAGGAGACCTTATATATGCAAGGGCAAAAGGAATAGGAATAGCAACAAACATGGAAGCAGAGTCGCTTGCACCGCTAGAAGCAGCTCGATACTGTCAAGAGAAAGATCTGCGAGAGACTATAATCGAAACTGACTCTTTAGTGCTTAAAAAAATGGTGGAGAATCAGTGGAAGATACCGTGGGAATTGGTAGAAAGAATTGAGGAGATTAGAAGGGTGGTACGAAGTATAAACGCATCAATCACTAATATTTTCAGAGAAGGAAACTGCGTGACAGACTCATTAGTCAATGAAGTAGTGGAGTCACAAGATTCAAAGTGCTATCATCTATTTCGGGAGCTACCAAATATAACAAGAAAGCATCTAAACATGGATAAATCGCAGATACCAAACATAAGGATGAAAACTCACAAGATCAGCACACATTGAAGAAAGTAAAGAAGCAACAAGCAAACAATCACCTCAACAACAGTCATAACTAAGAATCAACAGGTATGCGAGGAATCAAAAAGCACAGTAATTTCATAGCAGAAGAATCCACACCGATACAAAGGCAAAATGGAATTAAAAGTCCTAACTATCAAGATTTTTTGGTGTGGTCATCGGAGAAGCTAGTCAATCAGTGATACCTCAAATCGGTGTCATACTGGATAGAGATGATGAATAGTCCTTGGGCGTTCACACATCACCTGGAAAGGAAAAAAGAATCAGCTCAAACAATGAAGAAGAAGGAAGAGACAAGGCAGAAATGCTTACCAAGAAGTGTAGCGGCGGTGAAAAGAAAAAAAAAGGGGGATTAGAGCTTTTTGGAAAGAGACAAGGATTAGCTAAGAGTAGGGTAGATGTGTTTATTACTTTATTTGGATTGGGTCCACTTATGGATCAGGTCTTGTTCTTTTTAGCATTGTGTACATATTGATGTTAATAAAATGATCCTAGGATCAAAAATTTGATAAAAAAAAAAAGACTAAATTTACGCACGAGTAAACTAAGAAACTAGAGAGCAACTATTACTTGAAGCTGAAATGGAATCAGAAGGAAAGAGATGAGGGTACTTTGACATCATGGTTGCTTCTGCTTCCAAGTAGCTCCCTCTACTGAATGACTCCTTCACAAAATCATTATTGAAGCGACTTTCTTATTTCTCAACCTACGAACCTGACGGTCAAGAATTTCAACTAGCACTTCTTCATAGGTGAGACTATCTTTCATAGCCACACTCTCTGATCATACTATTGATGCCGGATCACCCACACACTTCTTCAACAAGGAAATGTGAAAGACTGGATGAACCTCTGCTAGTTTTGCTGGAAACTCTAACTCATAAGCCACATTACCAACCCTTTTCAGGATTTTGTACGGACCTACATATCTAGGATTGATCTTCCCTTTATTGCCAAATCTCATCACCCCCTTCATAGGTGACACCTTCAGGAAAACACAATCATGGATTTCAAACTCAAAGTCCCTTCTCCTCACATCTGCATAGGAATTCTTATAACTCTGGGTTGTCTTTAATCTACCTCTGATGAGTTGAACTTTCTCCTTAGCCTCAAGAACCAAATCTGGCCCAATTAAGGCTCGTTAACCTACTTCAAACCAACCAATCGGGGACTTGCATCTACACCCATATAGTGCTTCATATGGGGCCATCTGAATACTGGAATGGAAGCTATTATTATAGGTGAAATCTATGAGAGGTAGGTGATCATCCCAACTGCCCTTTAAGTCAATCACAGAAGCTTTCATAATGTCCCCTAAGGTCTGAATGGTACGTTCTGCCTGACCATCCGTCTGTGGATGAAATATTGTACTGAGATTTACCTGAGTACCAAGGCCTTTCTGAAACAATTTCCAGAAATGAGAGGTAAATCAAGGACCTCTATCTGAGATGATAGAAAAGGGAACCCCATGCAACCTGAAAATCTCATTGATGTACAGTTTGGTGTAGTCTTCCACTGAATCTGTAGTCTTGATAACCAAGAAGTGAGCGGACTTAGTGACTTTATCTAGTATCACCCAAATGGAGTCATGCTGTCTGCGAGTACGGGTAAACCCGTAATGAGGTCCATATTTATCACTTCCCACTTCCATGTAGGAATGTTAATCTCCTGAGTCATACCTCATGGTTTCTGATGTTCTACCTTAACCTGGTGACAATTAGAACACTTAGCCACAAAATTTGCTATGTCCCTCTTCATGTCGTTCCACCAAAAGAATTCCCATAGATTACGATGCATCTTAGTGGAACCTAAATGAATGGAATACCTAGAGTTATGAGCTTCTGTAAGGATCTGATGCTTAAACTCACCCACATTAGGAACATATAAGCGACCTTTGTAACGAAGTACACCATCTCCCCTTGGGAGAAAACCTTAACTTTCTACCAATGAACTGCACCTTTCAACTGAAGTAATATAGGATAACTATCATGTTTTTCCGTATTTTTCACTACCAATGAAGATTCAAATCCTTTCTGAACTATCACCCCACTGTCTAATATGTCCGTACGACAAACTCCTAAGCAAGCAAGCCGGTGAACATCTTTGGCGAACTCTTTCCTTTCTTTCTCAACATGTGCTACGCTACCCATAGACAGCCTACTGAGAGCATCAACCACTACATTGGATTTACCAGAATGGTAACACACATTCATGTCACAGTCTTTAAGAAATTCAAGTCATCTCCTCTGACGAAGATTCGACTCTTTCTGGGTGAACACATACTAGAGGCTCTTATGATCTGTGAATACATCAACATGAACACCATACAAGTAGTGTCTCCAAATCATTAGGGAAACTACTATGACTGCAAACTCGAGGTCATGAGTTGGATAGTTTTTCTCATGGACCTTAAGTTGGCTAGAAGCATAAGTTATGACCTTACCTCGCTGCATCAACACACAACCTAGGTTGACCCGGGATGCATCTGAATAAATCACATAACCATCTGAACCACCTGGTAGAGTTAAGACCAGAGCTGTAGTCAACCTAGTCTTTAGTTCTGAGAAGCTTTTCTCACACTCATCTGACCACTGAAATTTGACCTTCTTTTGAGTCAACTTGGTCAATGGGGAAGCTATGGATGAAAATCATTCAACAAATCTCCTATAATAACTAGCCAAACACAAGAAACTTCTGATATCAATTAGAGAAGTGGGTCTGGGCGAGTGTTGTACTGCCTCAATTTTCTGAGTATTTACTCGGATCCCTTCGTTGGATACCACATGAAGAAGGAAAGCAATGAACTATAACCAGAATTCACATTTGCTAAATTTAGCGATAGCTGGCGATCTTTGAGAGTTTGCAGAACAACTCTCAGATGAGTAACATGTTCCTCCTTACTCCGGGAATAAATGAGGATATCATCAATAAAGACGATGATGAACAAGTCCAAATACTATTTGAACACCATGTTCATTAAGTCCATGAAAGTTGCAAGAGTATTTGTTACTCCAAAAGACATAACTACAAATTCATAATGACCACACCGAGTTCTGAAAGTTGTCTTTGAAATGTCACTATCTCTAACTCTGAGCTGATGATAGCCAGATATGAGGTCTATCTTAGAAAAGCAACTAGCACCCTAAAGTTGGTCAAACAAGTCATCAATAATGGGGATGTGATACTTATTCTTAATGGTGACTTTGTTCAACTGACAATAATCAATACACATTATGAGAGAACCATCTTTCTTTGTCACGAACAACACTGGAGCACCGTATAGGGAGATACTAGGTCTGATGAAGCCCTTATCTAAAAGGTCTTTCAACTACTCTTTCAATTCCTTCAGCTCGATTGGAGCCATTCTATAAGGATGAATTGAAATGGGCTGGGTATCTGGAAGGAGATCTATTCCGAAGTCAATTTCCTTTTCGATAGGAACTTTGGAAAGATCTTCTAGAAACTCATTTACTACTGGGACTAACTCAAGAGTAGGGGTTTCGGAGTTTGAATCCTTAACCCAAAAAAGATGATAGATATACTCTTTGGAAATCATTTTCCTAGCCTTAAGGTAAGAGATGAATCGACCCATAGGCAGTGAGCTACTACCCTTCCATTCTAAGACTGGCTCATTTGGAAACTGAAACCGAACAATTCTAGTTCTACAATCGACTGAGGCACAACAGGAATGTAACCAATCTATGCCTAGAATGATATCAAAATCAACCATTTCTAACTTTACAAGATCTGCTGAGGTGACTTTCTAAGACACTGTGACAGGGCAATTTCTGTATACCCGTGTAGCTATAACTGGGTTACCAACTAGAGTAGAGACTAAGAAGGTTCTAAGAGAGTTTCTGGACTAACACTGAAGTTTACTGCTTTATAGGGAGTTACAAAAGAAAGTGTAGCCCCTGGATCTAACAATGCATAAACATCCAAATTAAAGACTCATAACGTACTAGTGACCACACCAGGAGAATCCTCCAAGTTCTAGCGAGCCTAGAGAGCATATAACCAGTTCTGGCACTGATCGCCATCTATACCAGACGAAGAACCCTGCTAAGTTGGGCGACCAGCTGGTGCTGATGGAGCTGTAGAGTGATCCCTATTGTTGTTACCTCATTATCCTTGCCTAGCAGAAGGTCAATCTTTCAACCTATGGCCAGACTGACCACACCCAAAGCCCCCTTCCTTACCTAGAAGACACTCGCTCGGATGGTTCTTACCACACTTTGGACAAGTTGGGAAGGTCCGATTACCTGAAGCACTCCCCTGATACCTAGAGCCTGGTGTCGTACCCTTCTGATCCTGTCGAAATTTAGGGGATGGAGCACTAGTTGATGAAGGTGTTGGGGCTATAAACCTCTATTGAAACTTTGAGCAATTCCCACCACTCGACTTCTGCTAAGAGTATTCATAATTCCCTGTTCTAGCCTTTTTGTTGTCCTTAGCCATTTCCCTAAGCTTATCTCCCTCAACCTGATGAGCATGAGTCACGAGTCTCGAGATATCCATATCCCCTAACAGCATTGCATTCTTGCACTCGGTCTTCACCAGGTCAGATACGCCAAATAGGAACTTACTCATTTGTGCCCTTGAATCGACAACCATGTGTGAACCATACCTGGAGAGTTGAGTGAACTTTAGCCCATACTCTTGGACCGACATTAACCCCTACTTCAAGTGCATAAACTCTTGTGCCTTAGCTTCTCTTAATTCCATTGGGAAGAACCAGTCCAGAAAAGCTCTAGTAAACAATCCCAAGTCACAGGAGCTATATCTGCCCCCCTATTTTCTTTCCACTGAGTGAACCAGATATGAGCCATATCCTTATACTGATAAGATGCTAACTCAACACTCTCAATTCGAGTCACTCTCATTACTCCAAGAATCTTCTTAACCTCATCAATAAAGTTTTTTGGGTCCTCACCAACATTTGACCCTAGAAATTCTTGTAGATTTATTTGAACAAAATCTCAAACCTTAGCTACAGCTGATCCTTCATTAGTGTTTGTAGGAACTGTGGCCTGCTGATTGTTCCGATTGGCTACACTCTGAGCCAAAATCTAGATCGCATTTCGAAATTCTGCATTCGTAACCTCATGGTTCGGGACTGAAGGAACTGTATTAGCATTGCGTGCATTAGCATTTTGTGCGTTATCTCTACGAGGAGGCATGATCTAAAACATATAACGATGAATTATAAAGGAGAAGGTTAATCATACCCACGCACGATAAAAATAACAAAGAAGTTGAAGTTTTTCTTAAAATACTTCGTAGCCTCCCCCTCATAGATGTGGTGCACATCACACCCATGAAAGAGACTCTACTTAGTGTGGCTTTCAGACATCCTAGGACTCTTGAACTTAGTGCTATGATACCAAGTTTGTCACGCCTCAAAGATACCCCATTGACGTAACTCGGGACCTAGGATCACAGTGACCCCAAGCTAACCCTTTGTCAGGCATATCATAAGCATACTGAAAATACCTAAGTAAAAGATGAACTATGCGGAAGCTAAAACAATGGATAACTCAAAGTGGGTTATACCCAACTATTCTGAATATATAAAAGATACTAAGAGTTTAATAACAAGTGAAAGATAAACTTAACAATTCAAGTTGATTCTACTACTATGACTGAAAAGTCTCTAACTAAGTTGAGTTGCTAGGACATACTCCTTAGCTAACTCGAACAAAACTAAAAATTGAAAGTAAAGACTAAACTGAAAGAATTTCTATTGTCCATGGAATATGAGGACTCACCACTTAAGTTGCTGAATGCGGACCGATAATCGATCTAAGCGTGATCTGGATGTTGAGTACCTGAACCTACATAGAGAAAGGATGTAGTGCGGAGTATGTGTCAGTACTTGGAATGTACCGAGCATGCATGATATAGATACAAAGCTGAACAAATACATATAAAATAAACAAAGCATAGCTGAGCAATGATATAAACTGAGTAAGAATGTAAATACTGAAACATAACTGAAAAGCCAAGCTAAATGCAATAACCAAGTACAAATCATGAAAATAACATGTTGAACAAGTTCTGAAGTATATACTGAAAACCTAGTCAAATTCACTAAGAGTCTAACTGTGGGAGCTACTATTAACTGACATAAAACCACGTGAGTTAAACGTGGAGTCCAATGTATATGCCCTATAGAAAGGACCCAATATACCTTACCAGTAGGTATAAAGGCATGATTGGCGTGATCACTAAATAGTATGCCCAACAGAGGGGACGTTTAATCCTACGGGGGCACATAGTTTTGGGACTATGAGGGTATGCTGAACCTTAGTCCAACTTGGTGCCAAGTCTACTCCCAACTGAATATGTATATGACACAAATGTAATTGAAATACTGAATTACTGAATAGCTCGAAATACTGCCATGCAATATGAGAATGCAATATTTATATACTGATAATGTAACATTCGAAATCTGGGCATGATTATCTGTTTAACTAACCTAGCAAGTGTAATTCATCAACTAGAGAATCTACACAACCAAGGTTCTGAGTTTCATACAAGGAACTAAACAAACTTTCCAAGAAAAATGTTATTTTGATTTCGGATACTACAGTAGCTAAAATATAGTATATATCCAAGGTTTTAGAAACCCTAGGTCTAAACAAGATATGTAGAATCAAAGAACGGTCTAATTTCTAGGGACCTAGTGGATGAAAGGAACCCACTAGTTAAATCCGACACACCTGGTAACGAAATCTAGGGAGAAATCCTTCGATTTTGGACTGAAACTTAAAGCAAACCTTCGGATTGTTCTTGGGAAACTGGTGCCTCTTTCTTCTCCTTTTTAATCTAAGTTTTGATAATTTTATGTGAATGAGGGTTCTGGGTAAGTCTGACTAAGTTATTAGGTTTAAACTGAGTAAGATGACATAGGTTAGGGATCAAATGACGTAGTTTAAGTGCCCAACGCATAGGGGAAAGGAGCAAAATAACCTCGACTTAAATCTGACGAGTGCCACCTACTACAGGACTGACAGGCCATCATTTGACCTACCAACCGTTGGTAGGGGTCATCGGTCAAGCTCTACCTGACAGGGCTTCACTAAAACAGGCATAACTTTTTATTTCGAGTTATGATTTTCACAAACTCGGTGGCGTTGGAAAGAGGATTCAATTATCTTTCATTTGATATCTCATGGGCCACCTAATTCATTTTGTGAGAAGAGATATGACCATTTGAAGTTGATCCAACAACAATTTTCCTCTAATTGGCTGTTGACTCTCACCTACAGTCAGACCTACGGTCCGTAGGTCCAACCACCGACCCTCTCGGTTGACCGTGGGTGGGGTCAGAGACAATAATCATTTGGTGCCCAATGATGGACCCCACCTACGGACTGTGTATCAGACCCCAGCTGCATTTTTTTATTTTCTCAAATCCAAGGTTCCCAAGTTTTTCATGCCCAAAGGCTACCCCTTGACGTAACACAGGACCTAGGATCACGAGTAACCCCAAGCTAACCCGATGTCTAGCATATCATAAGCATATTGAAAATAACTAAGTAAAACATGAACTATGAGGAAGCTAAAGGAATGGATAACTGGAAATGGTGAATACCCAACTAGTCTGAATGTATAAAACTTACTAAGAGTTTAATAACAACTGAGAGATGAACTTAACAATTCAAGATGATTCTACTACTATGTTTGAAAAGCCTCTAACTAAGTTGAGTTGCTGGGACATGCCCCCCAGCTTATTCTAACAAAACTTAAAACTGAAAGTAAAGACTAAAGTGAAAGCATGTCTGTTGTCCTCGGAATATGAGGACTCACCACTTAAGCTATTGAATGCGGATCCAGATTCAATCTAAGCATGATCTGGATGCAGAGTATCTGAACCTACATCATGAAACTATGTAGCTCATATTATGCGTCAGTACTTGGAATGTACTGAGCATGAAGGTTATAGATACTAAGCTGAACAAATACATAAAAATTGAACAAAGCATAACTGAGCAATGACAACTGAGTAAGAATGTAAAAATAGAAACATAACTGGAAAGCTATGCTGAATGCAATGACCAAGTACAAATCAGGTAAATGATATGCTGAACTTGTTTCTGAAGTATATACTGAAAATGTGGTCAAATGTATTAAGAGCCTGACTATGGGAGCTACTATTAACCGACATAAACCACGTGAGCTAAACGTGGAGTCTGATCTATACTCCCCATCGAGAGGACCCAATATACCTTGCCATGGGTATAAATGAGTGACTGGTGTGATCACTAAATCTGATGCTCAACAGAGGGAACTTATATTCCTAACTCAAAATGCCACATTTATATACTAATTATATGACAGTCAAAATCTAAAGGATGATTATCTACTAACCTAGCAAGTGTAATTCATGAACCAGGAGAATCTACACAAACTACGGTTCTGAGTTTCATACAAGGAGTTAAGTCAATACTCCAAGAAAACCTATTATTTCAATTAGGGATACTACAATTGCTAAATCACAACAAAACCCCAAGGCTTTAGAAACCCTAGGTGTAAACAAGATATGGAGAATCAAGGAGCTAACTGAATTCTAGGGACCTAGTGGATGAAAAGAACCCACTAGTGAAATCCCACATACCCGGTGACGAAATCTATGGAGAAATTCTTCGATTTTGGGGCTGAAACTTGAAGCAAACCTTCTGATTGTTCTTGGAAAACTGGCGCCTCTTTGTTTTCCATTTTGCCCTAAGTTTTGATGATTTTAGGTGAATGAGGGTTCTAGGTATGTCTAACTAAGTTATTAGGCTTAAACTGAGTAAAACAACATAGTTTAAGCATCAAACGATGTAGTTTAAGTGCCCAACGCATAGGGGAAAGGACCAAAATGACCCTAACTTAAATTTGACGAGTGCCAACTAATACAGGACTGACGGGATGTCGTTTGACCTACCAACCGTCGGTAGGGGTCTTTGGTCAAGCTCTGCCCGATAGGGCTTCACTAAAATGAGCATAACTTTTCACTTCAAGATGGGATTTTAGCAAATATGGTGGCGTTGGAAAAAGGATTCAATTATCTTTCATTTGATAGGTCATGGGCCACCAAATTCATTTTGTCCTAAAAGATATGACCATTTGAAGTTGACCCAACAACAATTTTCCTCTAATTGGCTACTGACCCTCACCTACGGTTTGTTGGTCCAACCACGGACCATCCTGGTAGACCACGGGTGGGGCCAGAGACCATAAACATTTGGTTCCCAATGACGGACCCCACGTACGGACCGTGTGTCCACCACAGACCATCGGTGTCTTCCGTGGGTCTTGAACCAAGTCCTAGAAAGCTGCATTTTTCTATTTTCTCAAATCTGAGGTGTTACACTTATTGTGTTCAAGCCTAATCTCTAAATCAGAAGGTGCTAAACATGAGATTGTTATACTAATCTAAACCACAAGGTTCAAGTTCTACACCTCTATAGGGAATCTCATCCCAAAAATATTTGTCCTTATAACTGCATTCAAGTCTAGTACTATAACCACTCCATGGGCTCGTATATACCAATCCTTCTAACAATTTTTCATTCTCTCATAATCTCTATCAATTGAAATTATATACATTACTACCAGAAACCGACTAATTTCTCTTATTTAACTATTAATCATAGTAAAACACCATCTTATTCCTCCTCCTCATTATAAATTTAGATGGAATAAGAACACCACCACTACCACAATAAGAAACATCAACCCTCTCCTTCTATAATTACTCAACTACTATCGACAACATTGCTATCAAAACTGAAAAAAATCAGCAAAAGAGCTTAGGGCAAAAAATCATAAATATCATTCATTCAAGATTTTTGATATAAGAATATGCATGACATAACATTATGTTGTTAGCCATTGAGAGTAAATCATGACTTCGCAAGACTAAGCATATTATCAGATACGAGTTCTTATATGAATATGTTCATATCATGAGGCTGGTATCTATAACATTATGGAGTAAGATTGAACTCAATGAGCTTAAGTCTTTCCCCTTCATTCTAAGAATTGTGCATAGATAAAAATCTATTTTAAATGTATGAGCATAAGTCATGAACACATTCTCTTATTAGAGACATCAACATAATGTTGTAACGACTGAACTTTGAGGAATACGCAAGATTATGAATGCAATTATATAACACTGTAACTCTTCCTGAACACATCAATATCTGGTTTTTAACACTTAGACTTGATTTCTGATCTTATCATCTCCCTTTTAGGTCTGAAGTTGACACTTTAAAGATATGGATCTATTCCATCTTCTCCAAACTAGTTTATATTTACTTTACTCTAATACTGGGAAAACGCTTATCCCATGGCTACTAAACTCTCCATGTACATGCACTAAGATTCCTTCTAGGACTTATTTCAAAGCTTTTTCTCTTAATGTCTTCTTGATTCTTTAGAAGACTTTCTATAATCGTTACCAGCATTGGCTTATAAAGCCGCTTCGTCTAACTCCTAGAAGTCTACTTCTCCTTCTCCTTTTAATTAAATGTCTACCTAATTAGAGGAAACATTAACTATATTTAAGAGGCTCATCATTGACTATATATGATCTCTTTGACCAAACTCTTAAGGGTAATAAATAATGCTTACATCAGCCTACTCCACATTGACAGCTTAAATATACTATCTAGGTACACATGAAAAATGATAAACTTAATTGGAACCTCATCTGGCTACATACAATCTCGGGTACACCTCTTAGTTCTCTTAATAATCTAATGACTTAGCCACACTTCCTTGCTCCTCTCATCTAAGAATCATAGTACCACACTTGTACCACTCACCCTTATCAAAATATAACACCTTAATTTCTCACCTAATTTATGTCAAACCAATTAGATGAGATCT
Organism: Solanum raphanifolium; assembly: GCA_036250405.1. Taxonomy (NCBI): domain Eukaryota; kingdom Viridiplantae; phylum Streptophyta; class Magnoliopsida; order Solanales; family Solanaceae; genus Solanum; species Solanum raphanifolium. The sequence goes on along the minus strand of JAJOOE010001261.1, from coordinate 37,984 downwards.
CGAACTAACATCATCACCCTCATGTTTCCATCCTTTTGATCATGACACTCATCTCAAGTTCAAGCTTAGTGTCTATTTCTAAACACGAACATCAATATAATTTCTCATTTACTAACTAACTTACAACTACTAGATAAGATTAAGAAACACTCACCCACTAAGATCGCATGACAAGTCGTCAATCTTTATCTCTTAGTCTACATACTTAAAGATTACCGTCACATTCTATTTCACAACTTAAATACTATTTACCTATTTACTATACATCATTACTTAATTAGTTCTATAATACTCTGAATACCATGGGGCTCTCCTTTCAAAAAATCATAAGTCTAGCTTAGATCTATCACATCTCGAATACTCGGATCTTCTATTCAATAGATATACTTGGCTGATACTAATGCATTGACACCTCATCATAAACTCATTTTTTATTAATGTATACACTAACTCATCCTAACTAGTAACTATCACTCTACCTTCTATCATGAAATCTACACAAACTCATCACTTCTTAGTCTACCTATAAGGGAAAAATCCTCATTAATAACTTACTAAATGCATGACTACAAGAAAATAATTTACCTCATCACTATCTCCCTTTCTTAAATTACTATACCTCTGCATGCATTTATCTAACTCTGGGAACTTCTACTACTATATGCTTATAATATCTCAAATTACACTAGCTTTCAGGTGGAAAACTACCCAAGCATTCTAAAACACGCTCCCTTCTTAACGGGTATCACCTGAAACTAGGCTTAGAGAAGAGAGTCTGGGGGTACATCTGGCTTTTAGCTCAAACACACGGTTAATATGAATAAAGTGTAATATTTCAAATCTAAACACTTAAGCTCACTCACGGGCTTCTCTCAAGTTTCTCTGCAGTCTCATGACTTTCTCAAGACTTTTACCGAGAGTAAATCATCATTAAGAATCATGACTTTGCTTTTTAACTACCTTGAGTATGAGGGGTAGTTGAATGGATTTGAGAAATGCACGAGTTTGAATAAGTTTCTTATGACAAAGTTCTATTGTACGGTTTAGAGTATGAAAGAAGGAAAACATTTCTTAAATGTCTGTAGTACCTCATTCATAGAAGTGGGGCCCTAAAAACTATAAATAAGATCCTACTAAAACGTCTTTATAGACAGCCTAGGACACTTAAACTCTATGCTCTGATACCGGCCTGGACGTGGCCGGCACTCGAGGACCATTGCTAGTCCCTGAGAAAACCCTTGGCCTAGATGACTACTTAGCAGAAGACTGACTCAAGTATTTAAAGGCTTAAAATAGAATTAAATCATTAAAACTATAAAAATTCTCAACTGATACTATCTAAGAACAATACTCAATGCGACCGTAATAATTTGCTAAATATCTAAAAGAAAAAGAAACTATTGACAGACTCCTCAACTCAATCTATCTATAAAGCCTCTATAGTTCAACATGGATACCAGGAAAAGACCCACGAAACACTATAATGACTAAATTGAAAAATAAAGGGGAGTCCTCCAAAATGCAAGGAGGCTCACCAAAAGCTAACTGAAGTGCAAAGTGATCTCAACGAATTGCCTAGTGATGATCCTGAACACCCATATCTACATCATAGAAATATCCAAGTCGAATAAAATCAGTACATTGAATGTACGAGTACGTAATAAAGTTGAATGAATAAATAACTGAACTGATAATACTAGAAAAATACTCATTTCAACTCAACTCAATGCAAAGCAATAATAAGAGATGAAATATTTAAAGCATCGTAAATAAAAGATTCTAACTCACGGATGTATATGAAAATAAAGTAAATTATTCTTTACTCTTAGTTGAAAGATTCTCTAACATAAATCCATCACTATGAGCTATGTGATGATACATCGTCTCGCCTATGTTGTCAGAACTGTCATATACCCTGTCGGTTTATAGAACACCTCAACTAAGTGGATCCACTAAAGCTCTGCTTGAAAGCAAGAAGGAGTCATCTAAAAATTATGATCTTTTACCCATGCTAGCTACATGGTTTGTGAGGAATGTGAGTTGTCTGAACTCATCCCCATATTGGTGCTCCACCCAATAAATATATACTCATGCTCAAATGTGTAAAACACACTCTTTCACAATTTGAGGTAATTGCTCAAAATATCCAATTAAAAAAGGTGAACTCATTACTCGTTTAGAAATCAAAGTTTCTCTTTTTTTCTCAATATAAACATGATAAATTTGGGAATCAATAGTCCCCTTAAACTTTACTCAAAATGTCCTTTTAAACTTTCCTCAATACTCCTCTTTCCTTTCTCAGAAAATCAATTGAAGATAATTTTTAGGTTAAAAAGATTATCATCAATAACTCAATGAATACTCATATAATATGGATTATTTTGAAAAATATACATGAATAATCAACTCAAGAGTGTCAATGTATAATATATAGTAACGCAAAAATTAGGAATAGCAACTCAAAATTAAACAACAAACTCATCTCAAGAATTATCAAAACAAAGGATGTAATCCTAGATTATCCTTTACTGACAAAAATTAGATGTAGGGCGTCAGGACGAATTTAGTCCATCACTATGATAGCCTTACATATATGGGAAGAACAAATGTCTTGGCAAAATCGATGAAATTTGAAGAATGATAAAAATCCCTAACTTCCTCTTGAATCCTTGCTCTAAGTCCTTGAAGCGTTAAAGAACGTAAAATAATGTGTTTACACTATTTAGACCCTTAATTAGGTGAAAAGGGTCATTTAGGGTTAGAAGGGGTGGAAAAAGACTGAAATGCTCCTCGTTAAAAGCTGACTAAAATATATAGTCCACAGGACTATTTGTGGTTTTTGGTTTGATCTACGGATCATATATCTATCCGTGGAATTGATATTGAATTTTTAAGGCTCAAAAGACCATTTATGGGTCCAAACAATGTCCCGTAGTAGTTCTTATTGCCCGTCGGTTGGATATGTAGCATTTGGGTCCCAAAATTTTACTCCAGTACTTTACCGACAACTTGATAAGATGGGTCATCATTTAACCTTTGGCCTGTCGCTTAGATCAGTCACAGACTTAGAAAAATCTGTTATGGGAGTCTCTAATAAAACGGTCATAACTGTTTACTCAAAATATGAAATGAGACAAACTTGGAGGCATTGGAATGAGGACTCAAAGACCTTAATTTGGTAGGTCGTAGGCCACCTAGTTCATTATGTACTGGGAGATATGATCATTTGAAGTTGACCTAAGTAGAATCTTATGTCAAAACATAATCGGTAATGAAGATTTCAACTCAACTTTTTGCTAGGGAGTTCGTGTGACCTTAAGTCATATCCAAATCCATTCGAACACCAAAGAAATGACCTTTATACATATAAGCGATTTAAGAATCACTGGATACGATTTTACATGTAAATGAAGAATAGTTCGGGTATTAACTTAATTTTTTTTAAGGTGTAACAATTGTTTTACCAGAAATAAAAATCATTTGATTATAATTGTGAAAGGTATTTCTCACATATGGATTCACATTGGTGAAAGGTTTTCTCATCCATGTTGAATTATGTTTAAGGAGTTATTCTATGTTTTGATCTTTGAATATGTGGATTGGTATTGATCATTATCTTTCCTATGTTATATCCATATTGACTTTTATCGATTCCGTTGGTATTTAGCATTAGTACCAAGAGGGCTTTGAGATGGAGGCTCAATTAGGGTAGTCTCTAGTAGCAACCTCTAGACCCAAACTACGTGCTGCCGTAGGATTGTCTGAACAGACCTAGCTAGTGGATCCACTTTTGTAAAAGATGATATGTACAGACTCTACCTTGGGAAGTATATTTACCTTCTTTCAGTATGAGGGATATACCGAATTTCATGATATAGGTCTCATGGTCTTATTGTCGGTTAAAGCTAATATCTCAAAAAATGACTATGTTTTCTAAAGCTTTTATTTATGTCCTTTATGTTATTGTATTTGACTGTATTTCATAATTCACATGTTATTTTTTCTTTAAGTCTTTAAATGTTCAAAGAATGATCATGCCTTCATGTTTTAAGACATTCATGTTATCATGCCTATTTTATGCATATTTCCCTATACTGTCATGACCCAATGTAGACTCTAGATATGGCATGGCGTATAAGACCATGAGAGGCTCTACACAAGCAACTTAGCATACATCATACAAGTTTATAGAATTGAAAGTGTTCAAAAGACAGTTTTATATTAATATGAGTTTGACAAAATGAAATGGAAGTCTAACTTAGTCTCAAAGTCATCTATTACATAAAGAGTGATTGAGACATAACCCATACATCACATACAATATGGAAAAGTGAAAACGATAAGCAATAAAGGGTTCGGTCCTTGAAACATGAGGACTCACCAATATTTAAAGATACTAAGGTGATCACAAGCCACGCGGTGTAGAATAGGAGCGTTGGACCCTACATTAGTGAAACAATGTAGTCAAGAGTATGTGTTAGTACATAGAATTTACCAAGGATAAGAGAAATGTTATAAAACATGAGACGTGACATTAAAGGGGCATAATCAAAACATCAAAATGCATGACCAAGTTAAAACATAGTAAAATCATTTGAGAAGATTCATAAATCATGAACATAGTCAATGCATCATTAACTCATAAAGAATCTTCATAAAACATTAGTAATTAACTTAGTTCGTTTTGTGGGAAGTTTACCATTAGCAACCAATCCAACCTAGAAACATCATAGGTTGAGTCATACACCTTTATATCATGCAAATATGCATGATTTCATAAGAATACATTCATAGGTTCAAGTTTCTTCATAAATTCATGTAAATTAGGGTTCATAGTCAAAGTTCATAGATCAAGGCATGGGTTCACATGGAATTGGTTGAAGAGGACTCACTAATATTGTGACGAATTCTACAGTGAAATCCTTTGGATTTCGGGGATGAACTTGAAGAAGACCTCTGCTTGTTCTTAGGAGAAGCTGTCGACCTTTACTCTTCTTTTCATTCTAATCTGGGTGATTTTAGGAGAATGAGGTTTCTAGGTAGGTTCTTACTAGATTATTAGGCTTAAAACTGAGTAAAATGATGTAGTTTAAGCATTAAATGGTGTATTTTAAGTACCAAACACATAGGGGAAAAGTCCAATGCAACCCTGACTTAAATGTTGCCGAAGTTACTTCAAGACAGGCTTCACGGGCCATCATGATGACCAAGCCCCGTCTAGCAGCTCGTGAAGATGCCCTAACCAACAAGGCTTTACTAAAATGGGCATAACTTTTTACTCCGATCTTAGAATTATGCAAACTTGGTGGCGTTGGAAAGAGGACTCATAGATATTTAACTTGATAGGTCATGGGCCACCTAATGCATTTTGTGATTAAAGATATGATCGTTTAAAGTTGACCCTAAACTCTAAGTCTGACAAGTCCCCTTCACGGATGACTTTACGGTCCGTGTGGAGCTTCACGGACTGTTTAGACGTCCGTAGTACTTAACTAGTGACTTTGAGGGTTAAACCTCACTTAAAAGTTGATGAAGTGACTTCAAGATAGGATTAACGGTCCGTCTAGAGCACCATGGCCCGTTTAGTGGGTCGTGAAGATGCCCGAGATTTACTAAAATGAGCATAACTTCTTACTCCGAGCTCGGAATTAGGAAAACTTGGTGGCATTGGAAAAAGGACTCAAAGACCTTTAATTTGATAGGTCGTGGGCCACCTAAATCATGTTGTATTGAATAATATGATCTTTTCAAGTTTACCCAAACCTCAAAGTCTGTCAAGCCTCTTTCACGAGCCACTTCACGGCTTGTGTGAAGCTCCACGGACCATCAAGTGGTCTGTGGTCCTTCACAATAGCCATGGTGGTTCGGTTTCCCCCTCACGGGCCACTTCACGGCCTATGTGGAGCTCCACAAACTATTTGGTAGTCGTGGTCTTTTACCTTTTGTTGGGTGCACAACCACAAGCAGGGTGATGGGTCGTGGTCCTCTTCACGACCTATGGACCCCTTTTGGTGTTTGCACTTCTCACTGGTTCAATCTTAGTTAAATCTTAAGGTGTTACACGTCCAAGTCACCACGGGCTGTCTAGGGCACCTTCCAGGTGACTCCTGCCTAGGGGAAGTCCTAGATGGTCTCACGATACCCTTAACGGGCCGTGGACCCCTAAACGTCTCATATAGGGTAATGTGAAGGGTCCATGGTCCATTTTGGGTTCCTGGACTTTCTTGTTTGCCCTTTCTAGCCCATTCTCTAGTTTTGTGGTTTTACACATACTTAGTCATTCCATGTACTAATTAATACTTGTCCCTAAATTATTTCACTATTATATGGTCTGATACTGCTACCACCCATACTTGTGGAATTGTTGGTTCCATACACTTTGAAGATTTGTGAGTCCTCGTGGTCCGAGGATCGAGATACTTTTAAAGCTTATGTCATTTCCATTTTCAGACTTTGTATGTGATGTATGGGTTATGTCCCAATCACTTTTCTTATGATGTACTAGATGGCTTATTGAGACGTATGTTAGAATTTTGCTTTGTCAAAACTCATTTATGATATAAGACTTTGATTTTGAATTATTTATTCTATTATCTGATGTATGCTAAGTGGCTTGTGTAGGGCCTCTCAGGGTCGTATATGTCATGTTACACGTAGGGTATACATTGAGTCGTGACAGTTAATGGCCAAGTCTATAATTTATTTAGTACACTTTACCATTTTGCCAAATTTCCAAACTTAAACTTTGCAATTTTTGCAATCACAATATCTACCAAAGATAATGGTAGATATTTTAGCAACACCATTCCAATATGCACCATTTCTCTTGTTAAAACATGAATCTGCAAACATATTAGGTTACGAGTTCAAGTGTCATGCTCTGACGATATTAAAAAAGAAGTACAAAATCAGGTCAATCATAAGGTAATTGCATATAAATCTTTAAGGTAAACATTAGTAGTAACCACATAAAATTACAAATAATAAACTATGTATGTTATTAGTGTAAAAAATATTTATGTTGTTAGTGTACCTAATTTAAATACAATACCAATTAGTCTCATCTCAGGAATAAAATACAAAATTCTTCCTCTCTTACTGTTGCATTTTACTAAAAAGTTTAGATCTAAATTTAAATTACTAATTTACAATCTCGAGATACAAACATATGCTATTTTTCATAAGTCGTGTTAGACATAAGGCTTTAGATATTTATGTTACTTGATGGAAATGGCGATTATTAATTACCATCGAAAAGATGTAGGAAACATATGCATATGTAATAACTAAACATAAAAAGAATTCGAATGAAATGTACATATTTGATAGAATTAATATGCTCCAACACAAAGTTGACAACAACAATGGTTTCATATAGCATTAATCGGTGCTATAATATTTTTTAAAAAGTGATTTCAAATTAATTAACAAAATACAATTATATCAAAATAAGTAGTACGTTAAATCTTTGCCAAATAGGCTATTATGTCATTAATCTAATGACAAAGGGTCAAGGGCACTCTTTTAACCATGAAGTAAAATATTAGATTATTTAATTATCACCTTTTAGAAGATTATTATAAATTGTTTCATATTGTATTGTATCGTACTTTATTATTTTGATAAATATGATATTTGGATAGATTGATTCATTTTCATCATTACATATTGTCACACATCATGAATTTGAAGAATAAACTATGATGTACAAGTAGATTTACAATAAAAAGGTTGGATAAAGGATAAAATGTGATTATTATATAATAATAAAGGTAAAATGAGAAAATAAAATAAAAGGTTATGATGTAATCACACAAATTAGTCGTTACACGAAATGAGGCTTCTGAATGTTGCATAACAAGAGTGCACAATATCCGTTATCATCCATAAATAAACCTCCCCATTTGGACACGATTGGTTCTATGCAATCCACATCTTTCTCCTGATGGAGAAATGGTTTCTAAATTGAGACATTATAGTATTCAAAAGCATATATCAATGTTGGTAAGTGAATTTAGAAAGTGTTCTAAAAAAAGAAATATATTTGGGTAATGCACGAAAGATTAAATTAAATAAGAAATCTAAGTTTCATATACAGTTAGTGTAAATAATTTTTTGTACTATCATTTATCAAGTCATCAAACAAATATCTTTTGGCAAGTTTCTTCAGAAGAATGTGATTTAAAATCTTATAAAAATAGAATATGTTCTCGGTACAATATGTAAAAAGTGACAATTTAAAAAATTGTTAATAAGACAAACTTAGAAAAAATTAAGATTCTACTTATAAGAAAAAGAAACCCTATCATACTCTTCTTTTTCTCATGGTATAAAATATATGATGAGAAAGCGAACATGAATTTAAAATTTCTAATTTTGTGCGATTTAGGAATGGAATAATGAGATCTTTCTATGTTTTGGAAATTTAAATATCTATTGCAATTTTTTGTATTTATAATAATCCAACGCTATATTCTTTAATAACTTTCTATTCAACCAGTATTCCCTTTTTAGAAAAATTGATTTCCTTAAATCAACTTTGTATTCAAAATTGAGGTTGTTTTTGCAATATTGTATTGTTCTTGGAGCTGAGTATGTTAGTATATAAATTCTTCTGCAACTGATGAGTTGGTTGAAATTATTGAAGGTGAAGTGAATCAAAACCTATTTTTAGATAAGAAATATCATAAGGGTATATATGAATCATATTCAAATTTCAGCCCTTCCACTTAAGGGTATGACCTAGTGTTGACGGGGAAGAAACTTACATTGATCTCTAGATGAACAAATTACAACATCACATATGCTAGTAAAAAGTAACAGGTACCAAGTAAAATAGTTGATGTATGACTAAACTGATCAAACACCGAGCTGATGAAGTTGCATGTGGCATAAAAGGCAATGAACAAAACTCCTTAGATAAATGCAAGTGAAGTCTATCATAAGTCTTTTTCTTCCACAAATAGGCACATCAATCTTCTTTTTCTAACACAACACTTTTGATGTCCAATTTATTCAAACAAGCCGAAATAGCTATACCTGATGGACCTGCTCCAACCACAACAACTTCAACTTATTCCTTTGAAAAATTATTCATTGTAGGATTTTCAGAAAATTAAAGAAAAGTTTTTTTGAGTATTGTTCAAAAACAAATTGCAACAAGATTTCGATAAAGGGGAATATTTAGACAATGCATATGGTCTTCAACACGATAAAAATGATAGTTATTTCTCTTTGCCTTTATTTCAGTAATAGAAAACAACATTATATCATAAAAATTGCTGGCTTTTAAAAGGGGTGAATGGAAAATGAAGAGTTATGACGTTTATGAAGAGTTATGACTTTTATGAAGAGTTGTGACTTTTATGTAAAGTTACAACTTTTATGAAGAGTTGTGACATTTCTGAAGAGTTGTGAATTTTATGAAACGTTGCAACTTTTCCATAAGGTTTTCACTTTTACCAAATGTTATGACTTTTTAGTTTTTTCAAAGGGTTGTAACCTTTCTGATAAGGCACAATAAGTACATGTTCGCACTACCCTTGTTATCTATAAATAAAGGCATTTCTTCTTAGTTTTCAAGAACGAAGTTTCCGAATTTCAGAACTTCTTCTTCACCACTAACAAATTCTAGTGTACATTATTGTCGTTGAGTGGTTCATTGACAACATGTTTTTATGTACTAACTAATACACCGATATGTAAGATCATTCTACTATGGGAAGAATATTCCATTATCCCCGGATACTTGAGTGAATAATTTCCTTAAGGAAACATTGTGGGTTCAGTATGATCGATTTTCTTCCTAGAGAAAATATTTTATCAGTTTCTTTTTTATTTACTGGTTTTAAGTTTCTAGTTTAAAAATATTCTTTAAACTTTATTGTTTCTTATCAAGTTCTCCAAAATTACTGTTCTAAATATTTTAGTGATACATATTAACAACAATTGTAAGAAATTATTCTACTCTTGGCATTTTTTTGTGTTCTAATTTGTTGGAGAAAAAAAAAAGAATGAGAAAGAGAATCATTTATCATATGATAAAAGAACTTTATGATGAAAAGTACCACTTTAATATGCTACATGTCTGATTATTCACAGTCTCTAATGCTTTAACTTATTTAGTGTGGCCGAGGAAGAAGAGAGCCAATAAGTTTCGGTGAAAATTCCAATTAATTGATTGTCATCAATAATGAGATTTCACTTATTCAATTTGGTAGAGTACCAAATGGTTCATATTTTGAGAAGTGTGAATTTCCATTTTAAAGATGTTCAAGAAAATTTTAAATATTATTTTACGGTCAAGCTTGGTGACTAAAACTGGTGTAGTTTCTACTCTGTGTGAAATTGGATTGTGTATGATTTTTGGAGACTAAAACTTCTGATTTTTTACTCCTTTGGTTTGAAAATTATAACAACTTCACCGAATAAATCAGACTGTGCACTCCTTTGGTTTGAAGAATATAAAAATTTCACCAATTTATTAAACACTCTATTTGAATGAATATTTCGACTTAAAGAGTATAAAAACTTTGCATAAAAACTTCACAACATTCAATGTTTATTTGGTTGAAAAATTGTACAATATAAAAAATGTATTGTTAACTAGAAATAAGTTGTATAAAGATTTATTCTTTATTGTTAGTATTTTAAATACTAAATTGTCATAATATGACAGGAAAAAAATGGTTGTATAAAGTCAATGAATTTGTGCCTGCAATGTCTATGGATTGAACTTTGATATTTTGTAAAGATTGTCAAAGGTAATTGAAGCACTAACAATTCTTTTGTAGAATATTATCTCTAAAAGAGGCTTCATGCTGCCAATTTGTATTTTGACGGTATACAAGTTGAAAGAATGGTAAATTATTTTAAAATATTTGAATTTTTTTTTTTGAGATCATATTTAAAATGGGTGTCTAATTTAAATGTTGTAGCACAAAATATGAAATTCAATTACATTTTTGTATTTTGTTAGACCCACAAAACTCTTGGAGTATATTTGATGATGTGGTTATTGATTTTCTCTTTTACTAGTATATCATATGACTAGTATAAAACGACCAAATTAAGTATATACTTCTTCCAAAGAGTAGTGTTCTCTTATGAAAGAGTTTCACTTAAAATGTTGTGATTTTTCATAAAAAGATTTGTCTATTAAAATACAACTATTTGTATCGACATGAATATTTGTAAAAAATCATCTGTCATGTCTGTGTTGTAAAAGAAGTATTTGGGTCATATTGCCCTTATTGGACCCGATGAGACTATGTTCATATGTAATACTATAACCACCAAATTAAAGCTGATGGAAAGGTCCTTCTAAAAAGGACATGTGGCAAGATGTTGGCTCTAAATAATGTTTGTATCTAACAACGTTATAAAAGGTAAATAACAAAATATTTGTGAGAAAAAGTCACCTCATAGAGTATCTTTGCATGCTCAATATTTCTACTTGTTCTTATTTGCTTGAGTCAAACTATTTGTGACATGAAAGCTTGGGACATGTCAATTACAAAACATTGTGAAAATTGATCAAAGCATTTTTCTAAATTTTATGAAAGGAATATTAATCCCTTAGAGTCGATTTAAACTGACATTTGTGATATGAAGTCAACACCGTCTCGCTATGGAAAAAATCTATCATAAATTTTACTAACAATTGCACTAGATATTGTTATGTATATTTGCTTAATGATAAGGACAAAAGAATAGAAACATCTAGGCAATATAAATGTGAAGTTGAAATTTAGTTGGATAAAAAGATATTGCCCATACTCACCTCAATCTAATGGAATTTCGGAAAGAAAAAACTGAACTTTGAAGTAACTATTGAATGTGTTACTTATAAGTTCAGGTTTACCACAAAATTGTGGGGGGGAAGTTATACTTACAGCAAAAGGGAACAACAAAAAGATCTTTCTGTTCAGAAAGGGAGAAACAAAAAGTTTTCTATTCAGGCTTTATTGTATCCTAATAAAGAATTTCTTGTTGCCCCTTAATATATATACTCTTGAAAGATAGTGATCTAATAATTTTCAAGACACAATCTATTCCATATGAGAAATGAAAAGTGTAGGGGTGTCTAATCAAACTCCAATTTCATATCCCCAAAAGAGTCAAAATAGGCCCTAACACTGTGGATTGTATGTTCATTGGATATGCTACAAACACTAAAGTATGTCAATTTTTTATTCAAAAGTCTAAACAATCATATAATTATGACAATACGGTAATTGAATCAGATGACACTAAGTTCTTCGAACACATATCCATATGAAACTAGGCTTGAGTCGTCTAGTGAAAGGTCTAAACAACCATGGAAAGAACCAAAGGAGAACACACTTAATAAAGGACATCTACTTATTTTGGATCTACTTTTGTAACATTTCCTATTAAAAACAAGTCTCATACATTCAAAGAAGGTATGTCTTATGTTGACTCATCCTTTTGGAAAGAGGTTGTCAATAGTGAGATTGATTCAATCTTGAGCAATCATACTTGAGAGTTGATTGACCTTCCTCCAGGAAATAAACATTTGGTTTCAAGGTGAATCTTCAAAAGAAAAATAAATTTGATGGAACTATTGACAAATACAAGGCAAGATGTGTCGTCACAAGCTTTATATAAAAAGAAAGCCTTGATTATTTTGACACATAATGGCTACTAACTAGGATTGCATCCATTCAGATGTTAATTGCACTACTTGTGGTAAATGACCTTTAAATTCGTCAAATGAATGTGAAAACAAATTTCTTGACTGGAGAATTAGAGGAAGAAATTTACATGGAACAACCCGTGGTATTTGTGGTTCCTGTTAAAGAAATGAAAGTGTTAAAAGTTGTGAAATCTTTAAGGACTAAAACAAGGACCCAAATAATAAAATGTGAAGCTTGACCAAACCATGTTGGAAAATGAATTTAAGATGAAAGAATGTGATAAATATGCTTAAGTGTACCCTACAAAGCAATTTTGTTATGAAAGACAATGGAATTGTTGATGTGATCTTAGGTATAAGAATCCTTAGGACTCCACGAGGATTAGCCTTTCCACAGTCTCATTACATTGAAAAGATACATGACAAGTTCAAGTATTTGAATTTCAATATTGTCAATGTAATAGAAGAGAGTAGAAAGAACTTGAGGAACTATGATTGTATTTCCCTCTGATGCATTTGTGGTTACAACAGAAATATATATACATGTTTTACTTTACAAGATGCCTATGAAAATAAGATAATTGATACTAAATGATAACCACTACATTGTTAAAGAGTAATTCAAAACGATTGACTGAATTGGGACATGGGTTGTTTAGTAGAACTAGTCTTTGGGTCTTTGTTAAGTAGTTTCCTATATTTACTCAAGTTTCATTAGTGTTGTTGATTAATTGTCATAACAAGACCTATATTTTAGGATTAGTTGTTTATATCTTAGCCTATATATCATGTGGGCATATTTTGTTATTTTAGTACTTCCAATTAATCTGAAATTAAACGCAGACACAGTTTTCCTTCTCTTTTTTATTATTTTCAGATTTCTCTGTACTTTTTCTCCAACAAATTTGGCATCAGAGCCAGCCATGGCAAGTAGCAATAGTGCATTGAGTGTGGCACAACCACTCATTCCTATCTTCAAGGCAGAAAGCTACGAATTCTAGAGTATCCGTATGAAAACTATACTGAAATCTCAAGATCTTTGGGACCTGGTAGAATGTGGATTTGCAGATCCCGACGAAGGAAACAAACTGCAAAGCAACAAGCAAAACGATGCTAAAGCGCTGGTTTTTATTCAGCAGGCTGTTTATGATAGTGTCTTTTCACGGATAGCAATAGCAACCACATCCAAACAAGCTTGGACGATTCTCCAGAAAGAGTTTCAATGCGATTCAAAGGTCATTGTGGTGAGACTGCAATCACTTCGGCGTGATTTTGAAACCTTGATGATGAAAAGTGGATAATCCATTGCTGGTTTTTCGTCTAGAACAACGACAATTGTTAGTCAAATGCGATCCTACGGAGAGAAGGTAACTGATCAGACCATTGTGGAAAAGGTATTGTGAAGCGTAACTCCAAAATTTGATCATGTAGTTGCTGCGATAGAAGAATCCAAGGATCTATCCATCTTTTCCCTTGATGAACTGATGGGATCTCTTCAAGCTCATGAGGCGAGAATTAATCGATCCACAGAAAAGAATGGAGAGAAGGCATTCCAAGTTAAAGATTCAGCCACCAAATATGGAGAAAATAATGGTCCAGCAAGCAGAGGTCGAGGAAGACGAGGCATTCACGGTGGTCGAAGTCGTGGTTATGGAAGGGGTAGAGGAAGAAGTGATGGACACAGGCAGTCCAATGAGAAAGGTAACACAAAAAATGGCATTCAATGTCATCACTGTCAGCGTTATGGACATATAAGGGCTAATTGCTGATATAAAGATCAGAAAATAAATTTTGCAGCAACAGAAAATGAGGAAGAGAATTATCTTTTTATGGCTTGCACTAATACAGACCATAAGCCAAGTGATCTATGGTGTGTAGATAGTGGTTGTTCAAATCATATGATAGGTGCCAAATCTTTGTTCCATGAGCTTGACGAGAAGCAAAAAAAAAGATACAGCTTGGCAATACAAAAGAGTTAATGGTTGAAGGAAAAGGCATGGTGAGCATTGACACTAATCAAGACAAAGTAAACATGATAGATAATGTTCAATTTGTACCCGATTTAGGATATAATTTATTGAGTGTTGGGCAACTAATGACCAATGAATATTCTCTTTGGTTTGATGATGATACTTGTGTCATTACAAATAAGAAGTCTGGCAAAAAGGTTCATATCACCATGACTCCAAATAAGATGTTTCCGCTGGATGTTTTTTATATGGAAAATTTCTCCCTTGCTGCAAATGCAAAGGATGACTCAAAGTAATGGCATTTGAGGTACGACCATCTCAACATAAACTACCTTAAATTGCTAGGTGATAAAGGTATGGTTCTTGGACTACCAAAATTAAGTTCTCTTGATTTATGTGAAGGGTGCATTTATGGGAAACAAACCAGGAAATCTTTTCCTGTTGGAAAGGCATGGAGAGCTTCTAAATGTTTAGAATTAATACATGCTGACTTATGTGGTCCTATGCAGACTAAGTCCTTAGGTGGAAGTTATTATTTCTTGTTGTTTACTGACGATTATAGTCGCATGAGTTGGGTGTAATTTCTGGAAAACAAGTCAGAAACTTTTGAAAAGTTTCAGGTGTTTAAAGCTTTGGTAGAGAACCAAAGTAGTTGCAGTATCACTGTTCTTCAAACAGATAGAGGAGGAGAGTTCGTGTCCAACGAATTCAATTTGTTTTGTGAAAAAAATGGCATCCATAGGGAGTTAACAACTCCTTATGCCCCAGAGCAAAATGGTGTCGCTGAATGGAAGAACCGGACTGTGGTGGAGATGGCAAGGAGCTTGTTGCAAGCAAAGGAACTCGCAAATCAGTTCTGGGCAGAAGTTGTGGCAGCATCTGTTTACTTGCTGAATCTTTCACCAACAAAAGTTGTTATGGATAAAACTCCTTATGAAGCTTGGCATTGTAGGAAACCAAATGTAAGTCATTTATGGGTTTTTGGGTGTGTTGCTTATGCTTTGGTAAGTTCACAAGCTTGTCAAAAGCTTGATGAAAAATATGAAAAATGCGTTTTTGCTGGCTATTGTACTCACTCCAAAGAATATAGATTTTATAACCCTTTTAATGGCAAGATCTCAATTAGAAGAGATGTAATATCTGATGAAAATACAAATTGGGATTGGAGTGAAAGACTGGTGCGAGAAGAGACTCTTATGCCTCTTGGAATCACTGACGATGAAGGAAAAGAGTCAACCCCTTCATGTACACTTTCAAGTTCTTCTGTAGTGTCAGATTCTTATCGTGACCAACGACACTAACCTACAGTACGAGTGTCTATGATCGTCTATAATATAGTAACCCAACTAAAGGTTGGGGTCGTGTCCCAATGGAGTAGTTTTGAGAATTAATAGAAAAATAAAATTAAGTTCTAACTAGTCGTAGCTAAAGACATTAACGATTAAAAAATTGCAAATTAAAAGGGGTGACACAAAGGTGTCAAATATCAAATAGGGGTTTTGTCAGAAGTAGTAAAAATAACAAGAAAATCAAGTATAGGGACAAGTTCTTGGGGTGTGACCACTATACAAGTTGAGATAAATCGTTGGGTACATTCTTTCGATAGGAAATTTGCAAGATGGAAATAAGTTCCCTCTCGGGCAACTTACCCCGTTTCAAATGCGTTTCTCTCGGACACTCATTTGCCGCATGAAGGCCAGCCTACGCCTTACCCCACTCACTATATCGAGCTGAGTGTTAGGATATGAGACTAGGGATCACCCTCTCGGGCTGAACCTCATGTCGAACCACTCCTTAGGCCATCAGTCTAGCGGTCTTGATTTCGCGACCTCCCTCTTGAGCAAGCCGAAAACACATGGGTGGTTTTGTATTTGCACCTACAAACCCATTAAATTAAACCACAACCACTAGGAGAAATCACCATTAAAATACATCTAACCTATTAGCAAGCAAGACCCAACAACAATATCAACACATATTTGCTAAATTACACACCAAGAATGGGGTTTTTAGCCACACATCAAGAAATAAAAAAATACACCTAAAATGATACTAAAATCAAATGGGTATAAGGAATTAAACCTTGATTTAAGCAAAGGAAGAAGAATGGAGAAGACCCATTTCCAACTTGGTGAAGATGAAATCCTTCTTTCTTCAAGTATCCCAAAAAACCCTCTCCAAACTTGAGAGAAAATATCCAAAAAAAGTACTATTCTATTGTGAAAATTAAAATAAATGTTTGACTCTTTTAAAAATTAATAACAAGTTTAGTATTTATACACTTCATAAAATAGTGCTGATGGATATTTCGACGATGTTAGTTGGAATCGCCGATTAACTCGGTGATTCGCCCTTTGGTGTAGTTCGTCGCCGTCTTGCAATAGCCTTCAGCATCGTCGTGTTCTGTGTCATTGGGCGACATAGTACTGTTTTGCGGAACTATTCAGTGAAGCGCCGACTGCTCATTTCATTGCCTTTTTTATCCTGCTCCTTTAGAGCTTCGCGTACGAACAAAAGGTGGAGTGTATCCCGTCGGCGAATCGCCAAGCGTGCTTGGCGATGCTCAAACTTCAGCTTCTTTATTTTTTTCAGCCTTTTTGTTCCCTTTTGCGCCTAAGTGTCCATGCTTCCACTAAAACTTCAAATACCTGAAACTTAAGAATTTTCATCAGATATTGAGACAAAATAAACATTTGAGGACACTATTTCTATCAAAATAAAGCCCTAAATGAGTCCAATTTGTGGACTCATCAACACCCCCAACTTAAACTTTTGCTTGTCCTCAAGTAAAACTCAAGTTTTACAGTTCAAATAGGATGTCTGAAACAATGCTACACAAGATTCAATCATGAATGCACACAACAAGACTCAATTTACTTATGCAGGAATCAATTGTGTACTCAAAGATTCAAGTTGTGACACACCATTACCAAAGATTCTCATGCTCGCAATACTTGCTACTTGTGCAAGTTCAAGCTCAACAAAAAGTATCCACATGCCCTCACATAAGGAATGATTCCATATTCACACACAGAGGTTAATCAATTCAAGGTCAGGAATCAGATGCAACGCTCACACTCAAAAAGAGGAACACAATGCATGTTTTCACCCATAGGCTTGCCCTTATTTACCAATTGATCTTCGGTTCGGCTCACTCAAGATCAAAAAGGTCTTTCTAAGGCTTGTACTGGGGCTGAGTGCAAAGGTATGGTCATTTAGGCTCAGTGACTTTTCATCCTCGTGAGATGTGGGGTACTCAAGGCATTCCCTTCTTTTTCTTTATCAATTCTTTTTCTAGTGCTTCTAAGTCATCTTTTTATTCATCTCCATGGATTGCTTGGAAACCCAATTTCTTTTGTACTTTATTCCACATTTTTTTGAGGGGTTTCCATTGTTCTGCAACACCATTGGTTAAGGGGGACATTTCTTGCACTTCTTGATTTCTCCTTTTCCTTTTCACCACACCTCCAACTTAGGATTTTGGCCTAAGTTGGCTATTCACTAAACCACAAATCAAGAGGATTATAGGTAGTGGGTCAAGTAACGTCTAGGGTTCATCAAGGTTCTTTCAAAGAGAGATAAGGCTCAAAGGGTGTTCAAAAGAGTTTCACATGCTCATGGGTAGGCTACAAAAAATGTATATGTCAAATTTCGCTCACACTCTTTAAAGTTGTCTAAGATCATTTCAAGAGCACACCTTTCTAAATCAATTAGACTAACAGGGCAAATTCTAGGTTTATTCATGCAAGGTTCAAAGTAAGCTCATCACACAAGGCATCAACACTTAAGTCAAACAAGACTACACACTTTCGCTAGTGTGCAACGGTCATTACAAGAGAATTAATGTGATAAATGGCTAATCACAACGAGATGCAAAGAGTTTACATATTGTCTATGCAATTTCATTTGGCCTCATCGTAGCTGTACATTCATGTTCGTTCAATTGAGAGCACTATTCAAGTCATCGGTATTGATCGAAACTGAGACTCAATTTGTTGCAAAAGAATAGCCACATTCAACTCACGAGGGGTGGCAAAAATGTGCAAAAAATTCAAAAAAAATTGGAAGTGTC
Source organism: Solanum raphanifolium (assembly GCA_036250405.1). Taxonomy (NCBI): domain Eukaryota; kingdom Viridiplantae; phylum Streptophyta; class Magnoliopsida; order Solanales; family Solanaceae; genus Solanum; species Solanum raphanifolium. The sequence continues at coordinate 19,284 of JAJOOE010001261.1, read as the reverse complement.
AAAATTATTTAAGTGGAGCCACAAGCTCAAACATTCACAGAAAGCAGTATTAACACAATTTAAAAAAGAACACCCCAAATATATACACAAAACACAACTATCAGCACAAAAGGTGTGGGCCTCACCCCACCACAAATAAGAACAATTGTCCTCAAATGCAAATAAACACAGAATCTGAAAGGCAAAAATAAAGAAATACAGAGAGGGAGGTAAAGATGGAGTCCTGGCTAATAGGTCGCTTCATCTGTCTGGGCATCAGTACCCAGAGTGACCACCAGAAGGATCAGCTCCACTGGATCCAGCAGTAGGAGACTTTGCCAAAGAAGATTGCACAGCAGCATCTATCATGATTTCTTCGGTCTCGGCTATGTCGTCCGCTGTAACGTCCTCAAACATCTCTTCGTCAGTTTTTGCCTCTAATTCAGGATCAGTTGTATGATCCATTCCATCTCCATGTCCTGCAAGCATTTCGGGGACATATGGAATTTCCATTGTTCCAAAGATCATGGATATATATCAATGGACATAGGTAGTCCACATCTTTCTTCAGCTCTGCAATGGCGGCCTTTAAGGCTATTACTTCCTCGGTGGCTTCTTGATCGTGCTCACACACTACTATCCTGCCCTCTAAAGTATCAATAGTAATGCTTAGTGGTCTCACAACATTGTCGAGGGCAACCTGAATCATTCCTGGAATGGAGCTTTCTATGTTGGCAGTCTGACAATTAGCATTGGGCAAGCTGTCCCATTCAGATCAAGGATACCTGAGTGATCGGCTCACAGGAGGCAACGGCAGCCGTAGGTCTGGGTGGTAATGAAGCAGCAGAGGGACCTATAGGGTTAGAAGAAATGGTAATGACATCCGATATACCTGAAGGCCTAGGGGCCGGAGTAGGCAAATATGCCTCTGTAGGTATAGATCTAGTGGCCACAGCTTCCTTCTATTTCTTTTCTTCTTGGTTCTTAAGATATTCAGCTTCGATCTTTCAGATACTGGTGGAGGCGGTGGAAGTTAATTCCACATCCTTCATTGCATCTCTAGGCACCCGAGCTCTTTTGCATAATTCAGTGATTAATACTGGGAAAGGGAGAGATGTATGGCTTTGCTTTGCACGCATATGGATCTCAAAGGCAATGATCATCCCGAGATTTATCCTGGTTTTCTCCATGACGCATCCAAGACAAGCTGTCTTAGTATGGCGAAGTATTGATTCATTTTGTGATGGCATAACTGTGCTGCTGATGAATTCGAACCAGTATCGTGCAGCTACGTTCATATTTTTTTTCTCAATCGGAACTCCTTCTGCTAAGCATGTCGGAGCATTATCATCTGAGACTAGTAGAGCTAACCACTTTTTATTCGCATCCAGCTTCTGTGTCCTGATCAAGTGCTGGCAGTGATCATTAATCTTATCGGACATACCCAAAGCTATGTTGATAGTCTTACTGTCACAGGCTACCTTCCTTCCTCTGACAACCACTTAGTCAACAACTTTAAAAGATGAGACTAGCCTTTTTCGTTGAGGTACCAATGCACTGTATGCGTCGTAGAACTCTCTAACCCAGCTTGGTATGTAAGAGCCACGAGGTCTTGTGAAGATTTGGAATTTGTGGTGTTTCAGGCAATCCATCACCTCTGGATACCTATCAATAACCCCATATATGGAAAGTCGTTTCTCCTCAATGATCGTTCTCAGACCTTCTGCCTTTGATCTATTCATTGATCCATGCTGGGGACCTTGTACTGGAGGTGCCAGCACTACTGCTTGCTCTGGAGCTGGAGGAGTTGGAGTGGTGGATTGACCATTTCTGATCTGATATAGATCATGTATCATTTTGGATCATAATTCAGCCCTCCTTGCCTCTATCTAGTACTCTTCGTCAGACCCCGCACTCTCACTGTTATACGTAGGTGGCTCAGTGGTGTAGAAGTTTGTGCTGTCACACCTTGCGTCGGATAACTCGAGGGCTTTGCTCTTCCCCGTAGGTGGAGGTGCATTTTCAATGATCACAATTCCTTTCTCCCTTCCTCTGGTCAGTTGGTTGGCCATATCTGTAAAACATTAGAGAGAATAGTTAGTAATTACATTGTAGCACAAAATTGCGGAAAGACTCGCCGATCAATTCAGCGAATCGTCAAACTTCTTTGGCGATCATGCATATGTCCGCCGAAGGTTACAGAGCCCACAACACTTAAGATATGAAATTACGGGTGATTTAGGGTTAGTAGGCGAACCACCGAGTGATTCGGCGAGCTCAACTCAGCTCGCCGACTGACTTAACGTACCTGAGATTCAACTCACTTCTCAAAATCGATCGTACAAACCTCAAAAACAAAATTAAACTATGCATTAATGAAATTCAGCCCAGACTCACAACACCCAATCATGGTCAACACCCATTATGCATAGCTCACCACATTTAGTTTTAAGGTAAGTAGAGTGAAAAAGGAATACGGACGGTAAGAACAATTAGGCCCCAATTTACAAATCAGAAGCAGGCATTCGAAAATTTCTACTCATATCAGAGATATCTAACACGCATTAATGGACACCTAGATTGCAGATGAGGTTGAACTCTTCAAAAGCGAACGGGGGCTTTTTAGAAAATAGCCTTTGTGCTGAGTAAACAAAATTGTAATGTTAGGCGGCAAGGCGAATCACTTGGCGATGCTCAGGTTTCATCTTCTTCGTTCTTTTGATCCTTTTTGTTCCTTTTTACGCCTAAGTGTCCATGCTTCAACTAAAACTTTAAATACCTGAAACTTAAAAGTTTTCATCAGTTATTGAGACAAAATAACCATTTGAGGACACTATTTCTATCAAAATAAAGCCTTAAATGAGTCCAATTTGTGGACTCATCAGTGTCACAAAGCTCGCCAATTGCAGCAACTCATGAAGAGTCTTCAGATGAGATTATTCCATTAAGAAGATCAACAAGGCTTAAAAATACAAATCCCAAGTATGCAAATAACCTTTATACGTCTTGTCAGTTTGCTCTTATTGTTTCAGATCCCATGAATTATGAAGAAGCTGCTGGAAAAGAAGAATGGAAGAAAGCAATGGTGGAAGAAATGAAATCCATCGAAAAGAATGGGACATGGGAAATGATGGAGTTACCAAACGGAAAAAATGCAATTGGATTGAAGTGGGTGTTCAAAACAAAGTTTGCAGCTGATGGTAGCCTACAAAAGCACAAAGCTCGTCTTATGGCAAAAGGGTATACACAACAATATGGTGTTGATTTTGAAGAAACATTTTCTCCAGTAGCTCGATTTGAGACAGTGAGGTTGGTTCTAGCATTGGCTGCACAGTTGCAATGGGTAGTTTATCAATTTGATGTCAAGTTGGCATTCCTCTATGGAGAATTACAAGAAGAAGTCTATGTCACACAACCTGAAGGTTTCACAAAGGAAGGCGATGAAACAAAGGTGAACAAGTTGAAAAAGGTGTTGTATGGCTTGAAGCAAGCCCCTCGAGTGTGGTATACCAAGATTGATGGATACTTCTACAAAAATGGATACATAAGAAGTGAGAATAAATCCACCTTATATGTGAATAAGGAAGGTAATGATTTCATTATTGTATACCTTTATGTTGATGATATCATTTACACTAGTTCTTCACGTTCTCTTCTGGAAGAGTTTAAGTCTCAAATGATGAATGAGTTTGAGATGTCAGATATGGGTTTATTACATTACTTTCTTGGCCTTCAAGTCCATCAAACTGAAGAGGGAATATTTCTTTCACAAAGGAAATATGCTAGAGATCTACTCAATAAATTTGGCATGCTTAATTGCAAGCCTGTGGCTACTCCAATGAATATCAGTGAGAAATTATAGCAGGTAAATGAAGAAGAATTGACAGATACAAAGAGGTTCAGAAGCTTGGTTGGAGGTTTGATATATTTGATGCATACTAGACCCGATATTGCATATCATGTTGGTGTTATTTCTAGGTTTATGCAACAACATTCAAAGGTACACTATGGGATAGCAAAGAGAGTCTTGCGGTACATTGCTGGAACTTTGGACTTTGGTCTTTGGTACTCCAAAATTGATAATTTCAGATTGTACGGGTACACATATAGTGATTGGGCAAGTTCATTGGACGATAGATGGAGTGTTTCGGGGAATTTTTTCACTCTAGGTTCAGGTGTGGTGACTTGGAGTTCAAAGAATCAAGCTATAACATCATTGTCTACTTGAGAAGTTGAGTAAATTGCAGCAACTTCAGAAGCTTGTCAGGCCGTCTGGATAAGGAGAGTGTTAGCTGATCTTCAACAGGAGCAAAGAGGAGCAACATAGAAATTTTGCGACAATAAAGCAACTATCTCTATGACAAAGAACCCAACATTCCACAGCAGGACAAAGCATATTGATATTCGTTATCATTTTATCCGTGATTTGGTAGCAAAGGAGGACATATTATTGGAATATTGCAGCACACAAGAGCAGTTGGCTGATGTATTGACAAAGGATTTATCGAAGGAGAAATTCTGCTACTTCAGAGGATTGTTTGGTGTCTGTAGTTTTGAATCAAGAGGGAATGTTAAAGAGTGATTCAAAACGATTGACTGAATTGGGACATGGGTAGTTTAGTAGAACTAGTCTTTGGGTCTTTGTTAAGTAGTTTCCTGTATTTACTCAAGTTTCATTAGTGTTGCTGATTAAGTGTCATAGTGGGTTACAGGACATATATTTTAGGATTAGGTGTTTTATCTCTTAGACTATATATCATGTGGACATTTTTTTTTTTAGTACTTCCAATTAATCTGAAATTAAATGCAGTCGCAGTTTTCCTACTCTTTTTTTATTATTTCCAAATTTCTCTGTACTTTTTCTCCAATATACATAAGTTAGAGTTCTACCGATAATAAACTAGTGAAATAGATAATGAGAGGCAGAGAAATAGAGGGAACTAAACCCCCCCCCCCCACCTCCAAGCTGATGACAGAATGTAGTGAAAAAGGAACTTGTCAAAAAAATAGAGATATGATTTTGACCTCGACTGCTTTGTCAAATATCAGCATGTTTGTCAGTGCTTGAGATGAATTTTACAACAAAATTGCCAAGCTTTACTTGCTCACGAACAAAATGATAATCCAGCTCCACAAGTTTGGTTTGACCATGAAAAATGGAATTTGAAGAAAAGTAGATTGCACCAATGTTGTCACACCAGAGAGTTGTTGGAAGGGTATTCAAATATGTAAGCTCCTTAATTATGAAATTGAGCCACAATACTTCAGATCTGAAGTTTGCCAAAGCTTTGTATTCACTTTCAGTAGATGAAGGAGCAACACTAGGTTGCTTAGTTGACGACCATGAAATTTAATTGGACCCCATATATACTAGATATCCGTTGGAGGATCATCTATCATCTGGGAAGCCAGCCCAGTCACTATCCGAGAAACTTTGGAGTTGCAAGGTTGAATTTTTCTTGAAGAGTAAACCATGAGCACTGGTGACACACAAGTAACAGATGACTAGTTTGATTGCTTGCCAATGAGCATCTGTTGGACGGTGCATAAATTGAGCAAGCTTATTGACTGAAAATGCAATGTCGGGGCTGGTTAGAGTAAGGTATTAGAGTGCCCCAATGACGTTACTATACTTCTCTGGATTTGCAAAAGGGGTACCCATGAATTTTCTTAAGTTCGGCGAGATAGCCATATGCGTGGAGCATGGTTTTGATGTCAACATATTGTTTCAACTATCAAATTTTCTACATATTTCTATTGAGTGAGCAAGAAGCGTACAGTGTGGGGCCTTACTTCAATGCCCAAGAAATAATTGTTGGGTTCATTGTATAATGTGTGTAAATGGATAATGGTACATAGAATAAAAATTGGTGAATTAAAAATGTGAAAGTGCTGCAAGTATGAATGGAGTTATTCCATTCATGAATACTCATGACAGATCAATGCAACCTTTCGTATTTCTAGGTTACCTTTTCACATATCATGCATGAATCATTGTGTTCACTTATACGCTATAAATATCTGATTCTTTCTCAGATATTGAAACAAGTTTACAAGAAGAAAATCAGTACATAATAAGAAAAAAGTTTCTACTTTTCCAAAAAAAACTTCAAGTGTGATTACAAGCCATTGAGTGGTTCGCTAGACAATAAATTTGAGGTACCATTATTTGTTTGTCGTGAGTCATTTTATCCTGGGAAGATATATTTCATAACCTCGGGTACTTGAGGGAATAATTTCCTTAAGGAAACTCTGTGAATTCAGAGGACTTGACTCTTCTTCCTTTCATCTTGTTATTATATGATTTTTTGTTTCCAAAATTTATTTAACTTCATATTGTATATTTCATTATTTGTACGAAATTTGTTTGAAGTTATTTTGTTGGAAAAACAGATTTGCAGTACGATAGTTAACAATCTTAAGGAAATAATGATTATCTTATTGTGTAATTGTTTATTGGAACTTTAATGTTTAAAATCTGAAGAAATATATGACAATACTTTATTTATAATTGGTTTCTGGAGATTAAAACCTTTGTGGTTTTATGCTCTGTTTGAACTTGATAATGACTACTGAGTCCACGATATGGACTCATTTAGGGCTTAATTTTGATAGATTTAGTGTCCTCGAATGCATATTTTGTCTCAATAACTGATATAAATCCTTGAATTTCAAGTATTTGAACCTAGGGACAAAGCATGGACACTATTGATAAAAAAGGAACAAGGCAACTGAAAGAACGAAGAAAAGAAGGCCTGAGAATCGCCTAAACCATTGGGCGAGTCGCTGAATGGCCTTGCTCTCGCCTAATATTCCAATGTGCCAAGTCCTGAAGGAGAAAATCAAGTCGGCGATAGAAAGGAGCAGTCGGCGAGTCGCCGAACAGTTTCGCAATGCAGTGCTATATCGCCCAAGGTTACAGAACTTGAATTTGCTGAAGGCCAATGCAGAAAGGCGATGAACCAGACCAAAGGGTGGATCGACGATCCCGACTAACCGCGCCGAGTAGACCTTCGCAGCACATTTTTTGACAACTATAAATACTTGTTTGAATTTTTAGTTTAGTATGCAACCAGTTTATGAAATATTAGAATTACTCAGTTTTAGAACTTAGTTTTTAGAGACATTTTTCCCTTAGATTTGGAGATTTTGAAAATTCCCATTTTGATGAAATTGGAAGTGGGTATTGAAGATTCTTCATCTTAGACGTGTATAAATACCATATCAATCATACCCGCTTGATGGAAATACTTTTCGGTATCGATTTCTGCCTCTTTACTATGTCTAGCTAAAACCCCAACTCTTGGGGTGTGATTATGTGAATATGGGTTGAATTTACTGCTACGTATTGCTAACTGATAGATCATTGGCTATTTAAAGGTGATTTCGTTCAGTGGGTATTTGAATTTAATGGTGTTGTAGTTGTAAATACAATTAAAACTTCATGTTTTTGGCTTGCTCGAGAGAGAGGTTTTAAAACCAAAACTACTGAATCGATGGCATGTGGTTATTGTGTTGTCATGGGTTCAACTCGAGAGAGTGAATCATAAACCCTCTCCTACACATTCAGCTTGAGAGAGTGAATGGACTAAGGCGAAGACTGTGCTTCATTGCCGCTTATTGGTGTTCGAGAGAAACCAATTTTATTCGGGGTAAATTGTTGGAGAGAAAGTTTACCCCCATTATAGTCTAGCTTAGTTACCAATTTACAGCGATTTACTATCAATAGCAATTACCCGGCTGTTTACCTTAGCCCATAATCCTATCACATCCCAAGAATCCCGTCTCCATATTTGTATTTTCATTTTTAGTTGTCGTTTTAGTTGATAATTGATTACAAAACCCCCTTTTAATACTTGACAGTTGTGTCACCCTTTAATTTATCATGTTTTTCTTTGTAAATGTTTATAGCTATAATTGACTTGAACACATTTATGCTTTTCTATTGATTCTCCATTACAAACCGCTCCCTTGGGACTCGACCCCAACTCATTAGTTGGGTTATATTACTACTCACGATCGTTGGCACTTGAACTGGAAGTAGTGTTGTGATACGTGAAATCAAAATGGCGCCACTGCTGGGGAGTGGTGTTAGTTAAGAATTTTTAGTTAAGTAAATTTTGTTCTTGTTAGTTATAGTTCTACTTACTTAAATTTTAGTTTTGTTTTGCTCGTTTGTGTTGAAATAGGAAGAATGAGTGTGAATGGTGACAATTGTTACCAAATGGACCATCCCCTTTTGAGTCTGTTGAATATTAGGGATAACCTCCTAATGTTCAAACAATTGGGAGGTAAGACTATCCATGAGATGTCGTCGAGATTTAATGAAATACTGCAGCAGTGCCCATCTCATGGAATGCCATATAAATTGCTACTAGAGTGCTTTTATAGAGGTCTTGGTCCCGAAAATAGAAGCGTTGTTGATGCACTGCTTGCAAGTTGTTTGATCCAACAACCTTATGAAGTAGTAGCCTAACTCCCTGATGGTATGGTTAAAACCAACAGGGAACAGAGAAAGACCGAGAATGGGCAACATTGTTGATGCAGCTGGATATCTTGTCTAAGAAATTTATGGAGTTAGAGGCAAGGTCCAACAAGAAGGACAAGTACCTTCCTCATCACGAGTGTCAAAATATGAAGTAGCAGGAGAGTGAACAAAATCAAGAGGCTCTCTCACTCAATCTACACAAAATCGAAGAACAAGATAGAGTGTTGAATGAACTGAAAGAAAATGTCCTAATGATTAATCAGATGATAACCTCTCATTCCATGATTAATCAGCTGCAAGATGCCCAAATAGATCAAGTGTTGTTGTATGTCTACTCACAGTCTAAAGAGGGTTTTCCTAGTGATACTATGGCCCCAAAAATGAGGTTTGAGATTGGACTTGCGTCGTGCCACGACGTTAACTAAGGCGCTGCTTGGGAGGCAACCCATGACCCCTTATCGCTCTATTTTTACTTTAAGGAAAAATGATGTGTTGTTTGAGTAGGTCAAAGTGGGAAAGTTGTTGAAAGGTGCAGGTTGGCGAGCCAAACCTCCAATCGGCGAATCACCGAAAAGGTCGGCGATCCCGACCTAGACCGTCGTTTGGATCCCCAAATCAACTGAGGGCCCTATAACACTCGCCGAGGTAAGTGACCACTCGGCGACCACGACTAACGTCATCGACTGGGCAAGAACCAGACAGTTCATTAAAAGGCTAAAGACATGGCTAGATCTAAAGTTACAGGAAGAAACATGCCACCCCGTGGGAGAGCAAAAGGAATTACACTCAATAAGGATACAGCTTCATCCAGGGGAAAGGCCACAAAACTTACCACAACTGGTGGGAAAGGCAAGGGTAAAGGCAAAGCACCTACGTCACCAGGGGCAAGCTCCGATAGTGACGGCATCTATGACACTTACCTAACCACATCTGAAAGTGAGGGTGAGAATCAGGAGCCTCAAACTATAGCATCTAATGATGATGAGCTGGTAGTAGCACGGAGGGCAGAGCTACATTCAAAAAGAATGAATGATCCATCTAGGATCCAGACTCCTCCGGCTATCACTCCTCTTCCAGTCCCAGAACAAGCAGTAGTGCTGGCACCCCCATTACAGGGCCCTCCTCCAAAGTCAATGAATAGATTAAAGACTGAGGGGCTAAGGAAAATTATTGAGGAAAAGCGTCTATCCATGGATGGAGTGATTGATAGGTATCCAGAGATTATGAGTTGCCTCAAGTATCATGATTTCCAGATCTTCACCAAGCCCAAGCCCATACATTCCAAATTGGGTCTGGGAGGTCTATGCTTCTTATGGGACCTTGATACCACAGAGGAAGAAACAAGCAGCAGCATTCGAATTGGTTGACTATGTAGTCGTCCGGGGAAAGAATGTCAAGTGTGAACATGTCTTTATTGATGCTATCCTAGATCGTCCTGATGACATTTATGATGACTGCCAGCGCATGATTAGGACTAAAATGCTGAACAACATAAAGAAGTGGTTAGCTTAATTGATCTCAGACGACAGTCCCAAGTGGCTTGAGGTTGGTGCTGTTATTGAAAAGAATGACCTAAACGTGGAAACTCGGTATTAGTTTAGTTTCATCAGCAGTACGATCATGCCATCCCAAAATGAGTCTATTCTCCGACATTCCAAAGCAGCTTGTCTAGGTTTCTTATTGATAAAACACAACTAAATTTGGGGATGATCATTGCTTCTGAGATTCTCATGCGTGCAAAGCAGCGCCAGATCTCACTTCCCTTCCCGATATTGATCATCGAGCTGTGCAGACGGGCTCGGGTACCCAGAGATGCAAAGAAGGATGTAGAAGTGATTCCCACATTCTCCACTAATATCCAGAAAATTAAAGCTGAATATCTGAAGGATCAGGCAGAGAAGGGGTCGAAAGCAGCCTCGGTGGGCCTTTCCCTGGTTGTGGACACAGATTCCATACCTGTAGAGGAATCTTTGCCTACTCCGGCCCATGGGCCTTCAAGTGCCTCTATTGCTACTCCTTCTGATGTTCCTAGTTCTTCTGTTGCTGCACTTCCCCCTAGACCTGCTGCTGCTGCAGTCTCCCGGACTCCGATCACCCAGGCTTCATTACTCTAGATGGAGCAACTTGCCCATTCTGCTGATCGTCGAGCTGCCAGACTCGAGGCCTCCATTTCGGGCATGATTCAAACTACCCTGATGGTGTGACACCAATGTGCACTGCCATTGATATCCTTGCGACAAGGATAGCGGTGTGTGAGCGTTGCCAAGGGGCCACCGAGGAGGTGACGGCCTTAAAGGCCACTATAGCTGTGTTGTGGAGCAATGTGGATCAGCTGAAGTCCACCGATATGTCCATGATCTTTGGGACGGTGGAGATCCCAGATGTGCCAGAGATGCCTCCGGCTACCACTGGAGATGAGGGTAGAGTTGAGGAAGCAGCTGATCCGGAGTATGAGGCGGAGACTGATGAGGAGATGCTCGAGGTGGCTGTGGAAGCTTCATATGATGGCCTTACTGAGACTGAAGAGACCATGGTAGATGTTGTTGTGCATACTTCCTTAGCAGATACTCCATTGGATGCTCCTAGTGTCGCTGTTGTTCCTTCTGAGGTGACCCTGGGTACTGAGGCCTGAGACCAGACTAATGCACCAGGTATTGATGCCCAGACAGATGGAGCGACGGAGTAGACAAGATCCCCTCTTTACCATCCTCTCTATCTTACTTTTATTTTAATTTTTGGATATTATTAGCTTGTTTGCATTTGAGGACAAATACTTTTATTTGTGGTGGGGTGAGGCCCACCTTTTGTGTGACATTCCTAATTCTTGTTTTGTTTATATATTTGGGCTTTGAGCTAAATTTGTGTCAGACACTACTTTTCGTGGATGTTTGAGCTTGTGGCTCCTTTTTTTTAATTGTAAATGATCTTTGACCCTTCAAAAAAATTTGCCACCTCTTGTTTGTTTTGAGTGTAGTTGTTCTTGTGCAAATTTGAGTATCGGTTTTGATCAATATCAATAACTTGAATAGTTCTCATAATCGAACAAAAATGAATGTGCGGCTACGATGAGGCCAAATGAAGTTGCATATCCAATATGTGAACTATTTGCATGTTGTTTTGACTAACCAAATATCAAATTGAGTCTCTTATGATGAACATTACACACTAGCGAAAGTGTGGAGTCTTGTTTGATATTGGTGTCAATGCCTTATGTGATGAGCTTACCGTGAACCATGTGTGATGGCACCTAGAATTTTCCCCGTTGGTCCGGCTGACTAAGTAATGTGAACTCTTGATATGATCTTAGGCAACTTTAAAGAGTGTGAAACAATTTGACATTATACCTCTTTTTTGTGGCCTACCTTGTGAGTGTGTGAACCCCTTTTGAGCACCCTTTGAGCCTTACCCTTTTCTTGGAAGAAACTTGCTGAAAACATAACCTTTCCTAATCCATTACCCATAATCCTCATAATTTGTGGCATGTTTGAATAGCCAACTTAGTCCATGCGCCTAAGTTGGGGGTGTGGTGAAAAGAGAAGGTAAATGAAGAAACTGCAAGAAAATCCTCTTTTACCCATGTTTTGAAAAAAAATATGGAACCCCTCCTTACATAAAAGAAGAAAAAAAGAATGAAAAAGAAAAATAAAAAAAATGTGTAATAAAGTTGTGAAAATACAAAAATGAAATGGGGTTTCCAGTAGTCCATGGAAAATGAATAATGAGATGACTTGTAAGCAGAAATCAAAAATGATGAAGAAAAGGAAAGAAAGTATTGTGCACACCACGTTTCATGAGGACTATAGCCAATGAACCTAAATGACCATACCATTGCAATCAGCCACGTTACAAGCCTTGAAAAGACCTTTTTGATATTGAGTGAGCTGAAACAAATGTTGGTTGGAAAATACGGGCAAACCTATGGGTGAAATCATACATTGTGTTCATCTTTGTGAGTGTGAGCGTTGCATTTAATTCCGGAACTTTAAATTGTTGAACCCTTGAGTGTGAACATGGAATCATTCTTTGTGTGAGGGCATTTGATTTCCTTTGTTGAGCTTGAACTTGCATTTGAAGCAAGTATTGTGAGCTTGAGATTCTTTGATAAAGGTGAGTCAAAATTGGAAACTTTGAGTGCACATTTGATCATTGCATGAGTAAGTTGAGTCTTTTTGTGTGCATTCATGATTGAGTCTTGTGTAGCACTATTTGAGACATCCTTTTTGAAATGTTGAACTTGAGTTTTACTTGACGACAAGCGAAAGTTTAAGTTGGGGGTGTTGATGAGTCCACAATTTGGACTCATTTAGGGGATAATATTTATAGATTTAGTGTCCTCGAATGCATATTTTGTCTCAATAACTGATATAAATTCTTGAATTTCAGGTATTTGAACTTAGGGACAAAGCATGGACACTATTGAGCAAAAATGATTAAGGTGGCTGAAAGAACGAAGAAAAGAAGGCTTGAGGATCGCCTAGACCATTGGATGAGTCGCCGAACAGTTCGGCGATGCAGTTTTATATCGCCCAAAGTTACAGAACTTGAATTTGCTGAAGGCCAATGTAGAAAGGCGATGAACCAAACCAAAGGGTGGATCGCCAAAGGGATCGGCGATCCCGACTAACTGCGCCGAGTGGACCTTTGCAGCACACTTTTTGACAACTATAAATACTTGTTTGAATTTTTAGTTTAGTATGCAACCAGTTTATGAAATTTTAGAATTACTCAGTTTTAGAACATAGTTTTTGGAGACAATTTTCCCTTAGCTTTGGAGATTTTGAAAATCCCTATTATGAAGAAATTAGAAGTGGGTATTGAAGATTCTTCATCGTAGACGTGTGTAAAGACCATATCAATCGTACCCACTTGATGGAAACATTTTTCGGTATCGTTTTCTATCTCTTTACTATGTCTAGCTAAAACCCCAATTCTTGGGGTGTGATAATGTGAATATGGGCTAAATTTACTGCTGGGTATTACTAATTGATAGTTCATTTTCTATTTAAAGGTGATTTCGTTTAGTGGTTGTGTTTGAATTTAATTGGGTTGTAGTTGCAAATACAATTTTAACTTCGTGTTTTTGGCTTTCTCAAGAGAGAGGTTTTAAAACCAAAACTATTGAATCGATGGTTTGTGATTATTGGGTTGTCATGGGTTCAGCTCGAGAGAGTGAATCCTAAACCCTCTCCCACACATTCAGTTTGAGAGAGTGAATGGACTAAGGCGAAGGATGTGCTTCATTGCCGCTTATTGGTGTTCGAGAGAAACTGATTTGGTTTGGGGTAAATTGTTGGAGAGAAAGTTTACCCCCATTTTAGTCTAGCTTAGTTACCAATTTACAGCAATTTACTATCAATAGCAATTACCCGGTTGTTTACCTTAGCCCATAATCCTATCACATCACAAGAATCCCATCTCCATATTTGTATTTTCATTTTTAGTTGTCGTTTTAGTTGATAATTGATTACAAAACCCCATTTTAATACTTGACACTTATGTCACCCTTTAATTTATCATGTTTTTCTTTGTAAATGTTTATAGCTATAATTGACTTGAGCACATTTATATTTTTTTATTGATTCTCAATTATGAACCGCTCCCTTGGGACTCGACCCCAACTCACTAGTTGGGTTATATTACTACTCACGATCGTTGGCATTTGAAATGGAGGTAGTGTCCTGATATGTGATATCACTGACTTGGAGAACCTAAAAAGTTCGTCAGAAAATCAAAGTTCATTCGGTGAACGATTGGAAGTTATAAACTTCATCGTTAAACTAGAAAAAACTGGAAATAAAGATCAAGTCTTTATTTGAAGACACTAAGTGTGCTTGTCTTTTTTGACAGCAAGATGACTAATGAAACTGAAGTCATGGCTGATACAACATCAAAAATTGGTGCAATAAATATTGCTTCGTCGAGTCGTACAAGCGTTGCACCGGCTGAAAAATGTGAAAATTCACTGGCATGAATTTCAAAAGGTGGCAGCAAAAGATGCTATTTTATTTAACTACTTTGAGTCTACAAAGATTCATCAAAGAAAGTGTTCCTGAGTTAGCAGATTCTACTCTGGAAGATGAACGCATTATGGTTATTGAAGCTTGGAAGCATTTGGATTTCTTATGCAAGAACTATATTCTGAATAGGCTTCATGATGACTTTTACAATGTGTACAGTAATATGAAAACTTCCAAAGACATCTGGGATGCTATAGAAAAAAAGTATAAGACGGAGGATGCCGGATTGCAGAAATTCATCCGTGGCAAAGTCTCTGGACTTCAAGATGTTATAGATAACAAATTTGTTGTTACTCAAGTTCAGGAATTGCAATTGATTATCAATTATCTCCTTGCGGAAGATCTAGTGATTAATGAGGCCTTCCAAGTAGTTGCTATGATTGACAAGTTACCTCCTCTGTGGAAGGACTTCAAAAACAACTTAAAGCATAAGATAAAGGAGATGTCCCTTGAAGATCTCATTGTAAGATTGAGAATTGAAAAGGATAATAAGGCTACGGAGAAGAGGCCTCGTGGAAATTCAACAATATTAGGAGACAATATTGTTGAATATGGAAGGTCTAAAAAGAGAAAGGCAAACTCTGCACAGCAAAGTAGTCAACCTGAGAAGAAATTAAAAGGTAGTTGCTTTAATTGTGGAAGAAAATGGTCATAGGGCTACAGATTGTAAGGCTCCCAAGAAAGTGAAAAAGAAAGATCAAGCAAATGTTGCTGAATTTGAAGATGATGATCTATGTGTTATGCATTCTAAATGCAATCTTGTTGGCAATCCAAGAGAGTGATGGATAGATTCTGGTGCCACCCGCCATGTATGTGCGAACAAAGAACTTATTGCATCATATGAGCCTACTTAAGGTGATGACATAATTTACATGCCAAACTCGACAACTGGCAAAGGTTGAAGGAACGGGCAAAGTTCTCTTGAAGATGACATATGGCAAGGTGGTGACTCTCAAGAATGTGCTACATGTTCCAGAGTTAAGAAAGAACTTGGTTTCTACTCCACTTCTTACTAAAGATGGATTCAAATGTGTATTAGTTTTTTACAAAGTTGTAATTAGTAAAAATGAAGTGTATGTTGAAAAGGGCTACCTTTGCAAGGGATTTTTTAAGCTCAATGTAATAGCTATTGCTAATAATAAAAGTTCTTGTTCTGCTTACTTGCTTGAGTCGAGTGGTTTATGGCATGAACGTTTGCGACATGCCAATTATAAGACCTTGCGAAAACTGATTAGCTTGGAAGTATTGCCTAATTTTGAGGGCAATAAAACACAATGTCAAATATGTATGGAAGCTAAGTTTGCTAAGCATCCTTATAAATCTGTTGAAAGGAATTCCAATCTTTTAGATTTGATTCACACGGACATTTGTGATATGAAATCAACACCAACATGTGGTGGGAAATAGTATTTCACAACTTTTATTGATGATTACACTAGATATTGTTATGTTTATTTTCTATCAAGTAAGCATGAAGCAATTGAAGCATTTAGGCAATACAAAACTGAAGTTGAAAATCAGTTAGATAAAAACATAAAAATGATAAGAAGTGATAAAGGGTGAAGAATATGAATCTCCTTTTGTGGAAATATGTTTGGAAAATGGAATTATCCATCAAACGACTACCCCTTATTCACCACAATCCAATGAGATTGTAAAAAGAAAAATCTGAACTTTGAAGGAACTGATGAATGCCTTACTTATAAGTTCAGGGTTACCAAAAAACTTGTGGGGGGAAGCTATCCTTACAGCAAATCGAATACTCAATAGAGTGCCCCATAGAAAGACACAATCTATTCCATATGAAAAATGGAAAGGAAAGAAACCCAACCTGAAATATTTCCAAGTTCCTATACCCAAAAGGTTGAAAATAGGAGCAAGGACTGTGGACTATGTGTTTATTGGATATGTTGTAAATAGCAAGGCATGTCAATTTTTGGTTCGTAAGTCTAAACATCCAGATACTCGTGACAATACGGTAATTGAATCAAATAATGCTGAATTCTTTGAACACATTTACCCGTATAAAACTAGATATGAAGAGTCTAGTGGGGGGGGGGTCTAAACGACCTCAAGATGAACCAAAGGAAAATATACAAAATAAAGAAAATCCAAGGCGTAGTAAGCGCCAAAGGACTGCTACTTCCTTCAGATCATATTTTGTAACATTTCTCATTGATAATGAGCCTCAAACCTTCCAAGAAGCGATGTCCTCTACGAATTCATCTTTTCGGAAAGAAGCTGTCAATGGTGACATTGAATCAATCTTTAATAACCATACTTGGTAGTTGGTTGATCTTCCTCCGGGAAATAAGCTTTTAGGATCAAAATGGATCTTTAAAAGGAAAATGAAGATTGATGGTACTATTTACAAGTACAAGGCAATACTTGTAGTCAAAGGCTTCAAACAAAATAAAGGTCTTGATTACTTTGATTCATACTCGCCAGTGACAAGGATTACATCTATTCGAATGTTGGTTGCACTAGCAGCAGTATATGATCTTGAAATCCATCAAATGGATGTAAAAAATAGCTTTTTTAAATGGAGAGTTAGAGGAAGTTATTTACATGGAACAACCCGAGGATTTTGTGGTTCCTGGTAAAGAAAGAAAAGTGTGCAAACTTGTGAAGTCACTTTATGGACTGAAACAGGCACCCAAACAGTGGCATGCAAAGTTTGACCAAACAATGTTGGCAAACGGATTTAAGATTAATGAGTGTGACAAATGTGTTTACATTAAAGACACTCCAAATCATAAGGTTATTGTTTCTTTGTATGTGGATGATATGTTAATCATTAGTAGAGACTTAGCTGACATAAATACTTACTATTAGATTTGAAATGAAAGACCTTGGAGCGGCAGATGTTATATTGGGGATAAAAATTCTTCGAACTCCACAAGGTTTGGCTTTGTCACAGTCTCATTCTATTAAAAAGGTACTTGACAAGTTCAAGTATTTGGATTTCAATATTGTGAAGACTCCAATAGACGTGAGCTTTGCACTTCGAAAGAATAAAGGTGAAAGTGACTCACAATTGGACTATGTGAGAGTATTGGGACGTTTGATGTATATCATGAACTGTACACGATAAGATATAGCATGTGCTATTAGTAAGTTGAGTCGGTACACGAGCAATACCAATCAAACTCACTGGATGGCAATGAAGAGAGTTTTAGGGTATTTAAAATATACTCAAAACTATGCTTTGCATTATGACAAATATCCAGCAGTAATTGAAGGATATAGTGATGCAAATTGGATCACCGGATCAGATGAAGTAAAATCCACAAGTGGATATGTATTTACTCTTGGTGGAGGAGCACTCTATTGAAAATCATCCAAACATATATGTATTGGTCGCTCCACTATGGAATCTGAATTTATCGCTTTAGATAAAGCCGGTGAAAAAGATGAATGGCTCCAAAATTTCTTGGAAGATATTCCGTATTGGCCTAAATCATTGGCACTTGTATGCATACATTGTGATAGTTAGGCTACAATAGGTAGGGCAGGGAGCATGATATATAACGGTAAATCTCATCACACAAAACTAAGACATAATACTATTAGAGAACTACTCTCTAGTGGAATTATCACAATTAACTATGTAAGGTCAAAAGATATTGTATCGGATCCATTTACAAAAGGCCTAACTAGAGAGGGAGTTGAAAGGTCATCTAAGAGGATGGGTTTAAGGCCTAGGACAAGTCAAGCATGATGGTAACTCTACCTAGCAGACTGGAGATCCCAAGAGCTAGGTTCAAAAAGATCAAACAAAGTTCTGTTCGACGGTCTAAGATTGTCAAATAAGATAACCCATTCTCACGATGAAGAAAATGTTTAGTAACCAAGGATAAAGCTTGTATTGAAGCTTTTTAATGGTTTCTAAGTTTGGCAAGGCATGACCAAATAGTTTCTCTACGGGAGTAAACATTTATGAATCACCTATGTGGGAGTAAAGTGGAAGCCGCTTCAAGGAGAATGTTAGTAAAGGTCAATTCTCTAAGCTCTCATAAAACCAGGAAGTGTTCATGGTTGAAACGAACAAAACCGTGAGAACCATAGATGGTAAAAGGCTGGTTGTGTGACTTATATTGTCTAGGTGTATATTCAAGTTTGACGGTTCAAAGATATCTCATCTACCAATTGATCGAGTGCATCCGATATAAGTTCACTACGGAAAGTTCAAAGGGAAAACCACTTATCCCGATGCAACTAGTCTTTGTTTGTAATCACACAGTAGTCCGTGTATATCTATCTTTCGTGTTATAGCCATTCCCATTCATGTTGGGGATTGTTGGGTTCATTGTATAATATGTCTGAATGGATAATGGTACTTGGGCCATTATAGCTTGAGCCAAACTTAGAAAATGACTCAAATTTTGGCATGAATTACTTGCTCGGCCAAAGGGTCAACCTGAACTTGAAGAACCTTGAGCTCCACATTCCTTCTCATATAAGCTCTTCGAGGGGACATATCCTGAAAGGCATCTGACAAGATTTAGGAGAAGGATCTTTATAGAGATAAACTCTATGGCACGACTTTAGAGTAATGAAAGAAGTGAAGTTTCCTAGATACTTTGTAGTTTTTTATTCATAAATTTGGAGCGTTTCACACTTATGAACAAGACTCAACTCAACGCGACTTGTTAGACATCCTAGGACCTTTTCTAAAACTTTGTGCTCTGAATACCAAGTTTGTTGATAACGTTCAAATATACTTCTTGAAAAGAAATATAAACGATCGTATGCAATATATTTACCCAACTATGAGTCGGGGTCGATCCCACAGAGAAT